>NQII01003843.1:31949-62273 GCA_002778355.1 Clitarchus hookeri | reverse complement strand
GGGTCAAATGAGATGCCGAGGCTTATTTTGACATACCCAGCATTTTGTGTTGTGTACTGACGGCTATTTCAAACGAATTTGGTTAAGATCGATCGAACAGTGTAGAATTGTATAAGGAACATACATACATATACACACGAACACTTAAATACCAACTTTGACATATATATGTATATATATGTGATTACAGTCAAATGGGACTATTGCAAATTGCTTAGTGCAGTTTTACGTCTTATATGTCAGTAGCCTGCCAAAAAGCGTGTTTATGTGATCGAAAGGCTGTATAAAAAAATACTTATGACTGCAGAAATGAAAGAGTAACTTATATCGCAAACTCCAACCGAACACGCTTTCAAAATGTTGGCACTCCCCAGCAAAATGTAATAACGCCATTAGCCAATCAGCGCCTGGTAGCTCACTTATCAGCCGGTGGCAAGCAGTAGCCAATCCCGTAGCCTCGGGCAGCGAATCAGTGAGTGGGTATGCACACATCAAAGGAACCGCCTCGCAATTTCTCTTCTGTGTTCTTTTCTTTTCTAAAACTGTTTTATGAAACTTGTGAAATTAAGCTATTGCTGTATTATCATACTAAAATATTATTACATATAATTAAGAGATTTAGCTCCTATCATTTTGGTTTACTATTTTTAAGTGTCATGCTCTCGCACTCTGAAAGTTTCATTACAGGCCGAAGTGCTAAAAACCATCAGTCTATGTTTAATATGCTTAATTTGTATGTATACGGATATTATAATGCCAGTGATTCGTAATTCCAGTTTACCACAATTTATTTGATATAGACTGTTCATGATAAACTGAGCACTTTTGAAAGCCCGGCTTAAAATCTACTTGTGTGCGCATTGTGTATTCTTCCAACATACACCTTTATAATTTACATTACCATAATCCTCATCGCTTTATTCATGCGTCGTAGGCCATGTGACACTGTTAATTTATTAATGTAGTAAATATTTTACAAATTTCCTAATTTTTACACTTATTATGCATGTGAAAGCCTGAAAGACAAATAAACCGTTTAAGTATATACTAATGTTTAACCTAACGTTTTCAATTCAGCGTTAAGACATGAAACTACTTTTCCTCCGTGGTTACAAACCTAACTTGGTGTGTGCCGATCAGTGTGCCCGTTAAAACATATGCAGTTAGAGACAGTGACATTTTTCCAGTGTTGACTCAAAACGGCTCATTTTACCGTGAACAGCCTATAGTTTGTTGGTAGCTGTGCCTAAGTTGAAGTTCGGATTGCCTAGTGCCACACACGTGCTTTGTTATTACAAACAAGTTAGTCATAATTCGTCGTGACGTGTTCATATTACCTCCTTTCTCTACTGCAAATAAACAGCATATGCTAAGGTGGTAAATAGCTTATTCTGCATGCATACAGAGTAGCATGCCTGGATGACATATAATGCATGGTTAACATAATGCCCATTCAAAATCTTTAAATGCAAGTTTTCAGTACCAGGGTTCTTTGTTCATAACTACGTGGGCACTTGGACTCTTTCAGGCAACGCATGCCGAATAGCGTTTTCATCATTTGACTCATCAGACTATGTCTATATACAGAATTATTATAAATGAATACCCCAAATTTNCGAATAGCGTTTTCATCATTTGACTCATCAGACTATGTCTATATACAGAATTATTATAAATGAATACCCCAAATTTGAAGGTCCATAATATCAAAACCAAGCAACCTACAACCTTGATCGACCAATCAAATGAACTGTGGAACCATGAAATTTGTTACCATATATCCATAAATGTTCAATGTGAACACTATGAGAGGCTCGAATGACATCTACGCGATAATCAAACTCGTTCCATACTGTTGTCAGCATGTCCGGTGTTANCGAATAGCGTTTTCATCATTTGACTCATCAGACTATGTCTATATACAGAATTATTATAAATGAATACCCCAAATTTTAAGGTCCATAATATCAAAACCAAGCAACCTACAACCTTGATCGACGAATCAAATGAACTGTGGAACCATGAAATTTGTTACCATATATCCATAAATGTTCAATGTGACCACTATGAGAGGCTCGAATGACATCTACGCGATAATCAAACTCGTTCCATACTGTTGTCAGCATGTCCGGTGTTANCCACTATGAGAGGCTCGAATGACATCTACGCGATAATCAAACTCGTTCCATACTGTTGTCAGCATGTCCGGTGTTACTGTTTGGATGGCGTTCGTAACTCCCGGGTTGAGGTGGTGAGGGGATAGCGAGCTTGCATTCGACATTTCAATGTGAAGAGGACGGTCTGATGTTTTATTTATGTGCCAAGAGATGGCACTGGGGGCGCGTGTCGTCGCACTATGAGCGTGTGTTTTGTGTTAGTCCGCATCACGATGGCGACGGAACAACAGAAGGCGTTCTGTGTTATTCAGTTTGCTAAATGCGAATCAGTTACGACTGTTCAACGTGAATTCCGTCGCAAATATGGACGTTGGTCTCCCGATAGGTGACGTATCGTACGTTGGTTACATCAGTTCCGTGACACAGGGTGCCTTTGCAAAGGGGGTACATTAAGGATCATGTGTTATGTCCACCATTGCTGGCTAACATTGACGACCTCAATTGCTCTTAATGCCTGCGGTAGGTTTGGCATTGTGGCCTGATGCTGACAAGAGTGTGGAACGAGTTTTACTATCGTGTAGATGTCGTTCGGGCCGCTCATGGTGGTCACATTGAACATTTATGANAGAGTGTGGAACGAGTTTTACTATCGTGTAGATGTCGTTCGGGCCGCTCATGGTGGTCACATTGAACATTTATGAATGTATGGTAAACCAACTTCACGTTTCCACGGTTCATTTGATTGGTCGGGGAAGGTTGTAGGTTTTTTGGTTTTGATATTATAGACCTTCAAAGTTGGGGTATTCATTTATACTCTTCCTGTATAAAAGCTTGGCGCCTCCAAACATGCAATCCGACTCCGTGGCTGGGTGTAGCGTAGTCAGACTGCTCGCCTCCCACCAAGACGAACTGGGTTCGAATGCTGGAAGTGTCACCCGTATTTTCACACGTAGGAAACATGGTGGACGTTACCACTGACTGCAAGGTTTTTTCGGAGCACTCCACTCTCACCTCACTTCACCCTCATCAGCTATCAAGGCCTCGATGTCAAGTGCCAAACTAAACCTCTCAGCTTAACTACGTGCTTTCTTGTTGATAATGCGTAGTTCTGTATTTTCGACTAGTGTTCTCCATTAGGGCTGCGAGCAGTTTTTGGTACACCTGTGCACGAGAGAAACCATTTCGTCCAGTTCTGATATAACATTTTGNATTAGGGCTGCGAGCAGTTTTTGGTACACCTGTGCACGAGAGAAACCATTTCGTCCAGTTCTGATATAACATTTTGGTCTCTATTATTTTAATCATGTTGGACTACGCAGTGCGCGCGAACACGCTGTCATCACTTTCCGCATCAGCTGATATGTTTTAGTTTTCTGTGTAATGATACGTTACGAACGTATTGGAGACGTGAGCTTTGCCCTTTAACTCGCCAAAATAACTACTGGAATTGTATCACACAGCGGATAACATGCGTAAAGTAATAATAACGAGAGTAGACAGATAAATTGTTAATGGTGCCATGCACTTCAATGGGAACTGAAAATACGAGGAATTAAATTACGCTACGTAATTACACTTGAGGGCTGACCATCCTGGATGCCATCGACGTTAGGGCCTGACGTTAACGTTTTCTGGAAATTCGACACCTCGACTGAAGAATGTCACTTCAGAAGTTGTTTCTCCAAAGACACCCGAAAAGGAGAATTGAATATTTATTGGGTAAAATTCAACTTAAAGAAAAATTTATATTTTCGTCCACTTTTGGCTTTGGACAGTGCCAGAAGAGAACATTTTATTCGAATACATAAGAAAGTGTAAATNGTATTGGAGACGTGAGCTTTGCCCTTTAACTCGCCAAAATAACTACTGGAATTGTATCACACAGCGGATAACATGCCTACAGTAATAATAACGAGAGTAGACAGATAAATTGCTAATGGTGCCATGCACTTCAATGGGAACTGAAAATACGAGGAATTAAATTACGCTACGTAATTACACTTGAGGGCTGACCATCCTGGATGCCATCGACGTTAGGGCCTGACGTTAACGTTTTCAGGAAATTCGACACCTCGACTGAAGAATGTCACTTCAGAAGTTGTTTCTCCAAAGACACCCGAAAAGGAGAATTGAATATTTATTGGGTAAAATTCAACTTAAAGAAAAATTTATAATATTTTCGTCCACTTTTGGCTTTGGACAGTGCCAGAAGAGAACATTTTATTCGAATACATAAGAAGGTGTAAATGNATATTTTCGTCCACTTTTGGCTTTGGACAGTGCCAGAAGAGAACATTTTATTCGAATACATAAGAAGGTGTAAATGTTTATCGTGTTTTGAAAATGTTGTCTTATAATTCTTTTTCCTTTCAAAGTTCGTTAAAATTATTAAGAATACATTTATGCAGGTAATATGGCATAGACGAATGATTATGTAGATGAGCACATATTCATAGTAATAAATGGAACCCTTCATATGACAAACTGATCTTAGGCAAGACAGAATAATCTTTAAACAATATGGGTTCAGTTTTTACAAATTAATCAGGGCTGCAAAATTAGTTATAATTACAACATAGGAAATGTATACACATCACCAAATTAGTCAGTAAGATTTTCGTTTCATGGCCAGTTGAGTGCTTTGGTTAGGGTTGAACTACTAAGAACCAAATATCAAGGTTTAACATGCAAAAATATAAACCAGAAGTGCTGAATCTCTACGTTTAGCTGGGAGCCTAATTTCATTTGTTTTAGTCACATATTCAAATATTTTATTTAAGAGTTGGCATTATACAAACTTAATATTGATTACAAAATTCAAATTTTAATAAAACGAAGTAGAAGCCATATACATACAAAATAATAAAAAAAAAATAACAATGGCCCAAGAATAATGTTTAACCCCTAACCAAAAAATAAGTCCACCTTTCAAGTTTGACCAAACATAATTNAGACATACAAAATAATTAAAAAAAAATTAACAATGGCCCAAGAATAATGTTTAACCCCTAACCAAAAAATAAGTCCACCTTTCAAGTTTGACCAAACATAATTTTAATACAATATTACTGATATATTTAAGATGGAATATTACCTGTGTAATGTGCAACTCAATAAATGTCTGCAACTACTGCTTCGCCTATCACTGTCACCATAAAAGTTGGTAAATAACACACACCCCCCCCCTTCACCAAATAAAAATATTAATTTTCAATACATTGGGTGGCACAAAGAAAAACTTTTCTAATGATGGATTGTCAATAAAAATGTCAAAATTAGCTGGAAAAAGGGCCTTTATATTGGTGTACTAAACCCTACCGTTTTCCAGGAATATGCATCTGAGATTAATGATCGTAAACTTGGAACGGCTGTAGGTAGACAACTCACAATACATGCGAGGCCCTGTAACATCAGAAAACAGGAGCACATGCTATCTTTGCCAACAGAAACTTCGAGTTTAATGGTATTTTCCCAATCACATACACACTACTGCTCCTTAAACAAATGCGTGTGTATGAATTCCATGAAAACTTTAAGGTATACTGTCTTATGGCATGGCATCTTTCTTGTTAATTTTGACATTTAAACACACTTTATACAGAAGACTATATATACTAGCGTCTTGAAATTAAACGTCTCTTAGTCATAAAATTGACGTAGGGGAGAGTCGGGTATCCCCGGCCGGCTGGTATACCCGGCCAGTGCTAGTTTCAAACAATCCCGCGCACATAGGTAAACAAATAACACGCCAGAACGACAGCAGCGCCATTTAGCCGTATAATCAAATCAACGCGGACGTGACCGCCGAGCGAACAACACAATACAATCGTTCATTTACCTGTGCCCATATTGTAATGAGCGCCGTTTACATTTTGAACTCAGTTATTGTTTGTAAAATTTAAGTACTTCAACATGATTTATTGATTATCCTTTAAGTTATTGATTCAAGTGTATAAGTTAGGTTAATAATTTAGGTTATATTTATTGACATTGTTGATATCAAATAAAAATATAGAATGTGGCGGTCGGGTACCACCGGACACGATGATGTCGGGTAACCCCGGACTTTTTTGGATGGAGAAATGTTTAGTTATTTTAATGTAATGTTAAAGCAAGTGTGAAAAATGTTCTCTTTTGCAGAATCATTTCAAAATTGCCAAAAGTCAAGGGAAGAATTACACACAGAGGAAATTGGGATGAAAATAAAATAAAACAGGCTATGCTATTTGTCGAGGGAAAAACGACATCTGTGAAAGAAGCAGCTGAGAGATATAAGGTGCCTAGAACAAATGAATTGCTCAAACAGTTGAGCCCTTTTCCTGATGCTTCTAAGAAACGTCTTGCAGTGCTTTCCCAAAAAACACAAAAGAGTGAGATTCTGACATCTTTGCCGTTCAAAAACGCGCTGGCAGAGAAGAAGGCTGCAACCAANAAAAAACACAAAAGAGTGAGATTCTGACATCTTTGCCGTTCAAAAACGCGCTGGCAGAGAAGAAGGCTGCAACCAATAAAAACAAGGTGGCAGTTAGTAAAATGAAAACAAAGAATAATATTCAAAGTATGGTTCAGCAACAAAGAGACCAGGATACCGAATGCATCATTTGCGGAGAAACGTTCCAAGACGACTGGATCCAGTGTCATAAATGCGAAGATTGGGCGCACGAAGCGTGTATGGACATTGACCCTTCGGATGAATACTACTTTTGCGAAATATGTAAGGCCAAAAAACGATTTGGTCATCATTAAATCTATGTCCGGGGCAGCCCTCCAGAAATGAATCAACTGAAAATTGAAGCCTGATTTCATGACTTGATATAAGCTAAAATAATGAACCTATCAGATTGTTACTTAATTATAATTGTGAGGTATATGTTGTAGTTCCATTCTTGTATCTAAATAAAGATTTATTTCTGTTGATTTTCAAAATGTCATAAGTTTTATTTATGTTGCCGGGGATACCCGCCTCTCCCCTATTTACTATTTGTGGTAAACTGGAGATATGTTAGATAAACGCTTTGGGTAAGACGAAACTTACGAGCAAAGCGAGTTGACAAATGTATGACGAGTTACAATAGTAAATGAGTATCTGGTGTCGTGACGACTGCTTGTCCGCATGAAACCGCAGTGGCATCCGGATGTGAGGTCTTACATACCACCCGACTGCGGTTGAGAAGTACTGTATATAGAATTATTCTGAATGAACTGGCTAATTCCGGGTGCATGTTTCTTAGGAAAAAACAAGATGAAACATGAATGTGTCTCCTGGTCNTCTGAATGAACTGGCTAATTCCGGATGCATGTTTCTTAGGACAAAACAAGATGAAACATGAATGTGTCTCCTGGTCGACAATGACTGCTAAATTATGTTTACATATTTGAATTTTAGCTGNTTCTGAATGAACTGGCTAATTCCGGGTGCATGTTTCTTAGGAAAAAACAAGATGAAACATGAATGTGTCTCCTGGTCAACGATGACTGCTAAATTATGTTTACATATTTGAATTTTAGCTTGATCACTAGTTAATGGCAAATATTGCCAAGTTGTCTCCCGAAATGAAGCAGGGACGTTAAAATCCAATGAAAATATTTGCGAATATTTTTAAGATGGATAGCAGCAAAACCTGATACTGTTTTCATATTATTTCATGATTTTACTTGAGTTTAGTACCAATATTTGAACCAAATATCGTGACAAAACGCATAATTTTTTCAGAGAATGATTTTTATTCATAATGAAAATTAACGAAATATCTCATTTTGTAATTTTCATAAACACCAAGTTTCTCAAAGATATTTAATTTGTATATAGTGCAAACATGGTATGCCGGCAGGTGAGGTAAATGGTTAGTTACTCAAGGTTTTATGAGAGAATTTATTACATTTTCATTAATGTATTTTTTTTTCCTTTCCCTCCATTGTACTCTAATGCGCGCTCTCCCTGCAGGCGATCATAACTTCTTTAATAAACTTATGGATGAATCTTAATTTTGTTATTTATGAAAATAACACACAGTGAACTTTTATATGACTTATTACGTGCCGATTAATAATTCGTATATCAATGACTAATTATGTTTCCTCTTTACGTAGTTGAGGACATTAAATAATGGCAAATATAATAATTAACATGAAATAATTAGATTGCAGCAACAGGCTTCGTATTTATTCCATATAAGGCTATTTGTTCATTTGCATGTCGCACAGGCACTCAGTGGTAGAGCTTAAACCCTTTCTAACAGAATTTGCAATCAATTCGTGCTCCAGACCTAACTAAAATGTTATATACCTACGTTACTTATAACTTTGAACTGTGAGACGTAAGGTTGTATAAAATTTGATATATATATTTTTTTTCGTCACTAATTTGCAGCTACAGATCTTTGGCTGCATTCAGTTACTCTTTTTGGTTTCTCATGTGTTATCGGGAGCAATGTTTCTGAATTCTCATGTGTTATGGGGGGGCAATGTTTCTGAATTCTCATGTGTTATCGGGGGCAATGTTTCTGAATTCTCATGTGTTATGGGGGGCAATGTTTCTGAATTCCTGACATCGAAATCGCATAGAATTTCAATATAAATATATATACAGCAAATAAAGTAAAACATAACACCGGAAGTGAGTTGGTAAGGTTATCAGTATCCGGCCGGAACGGTCGGTGACGCAACAACTCTCAACAAATGCAACCATTTTCGTCAGGGTTAAAGGGAACATTGGTGTGGAATGAATAAGTATAGTAAAGTAACACTTAATAAATCAATTCCTACTTATACACTACATACAATCTGTATATGACCCAATACATGAATATCACCTGTAGTACTGACCAAATTACCGAACAACCATATTTCATCACCCAATACCAATTGAACTCTTCTCCGTGAAAACAAAACTGGAGGTTGAGCAACGGACCCAGCTGTAGCGGCAGCGCCTAAAGTTACGGGGCGCTGCCGCGATTCGCGCATTACTGCTGGTAGTCTCTTTGAAGGTTGACGTGCTTGCGAACGTAATTAGTGGTTCACATTTAAAATGCGTACTGCATGTTATAGAAGTATAAGCCATTATTCAATAACTATATTTCGGAACATTGGAGGTTTCAGTTGTGATGTTGCTAAAGGTGACGATGTGTTTGTTAAATAAGTTTCGCAATGTCAAAAGAGTTATGTTTTACTTTCTTTGCTGTATAGGTTTGGTATACAGGATATGACAAGTAAACCTGTTAGTGAACTTCTGGAAATGTATTTTTACGTCGTGCCCACAACAGTCCAGGTGCTGCTGATGCTTACATAAATCAAATCGATGTTCGAGATATTATATGTTGGGAGACTTTTGCTCACCTTGAAAGTGTTTTAATTTGGACTGCAGTTGTTTCAATTACTCAAGCTCCTGTTGAGGAATTAACCTGGCTGGGACAATTCGGACACCATGCACTTATCTCACTGAGATACAAAATTGTACAGTACTATAGTGGTTTGTTAGTGATAGACAAATACAGATATCCATGAGTATTCTGTTTTATTATACCAGTACAATTAATGATAACTAAACAAATGAGCATCGGAAACTGTAGAGACGTTTAATCGTGAAGGATGTATTCTGCTTATTTTGTCGTGAATTAGCAAACCCCGAAATTTGTATAAATATAATGTGTGGTGAGGTTTTAAGTTCCTGTGCGCTCATTTCATATTTTATTTTAAATTACAATTTATCTCATTTCGTTAATTTAGCTGCGTCTTTCTCAGCCTAAAATATAGATGAAATACACATTTACACTTTTTATGTAAAAAAATTATTGATTCGTGATTGCGTTAGATGACCACGAGATTTTATAGGAATATTTAAAGCAAAAAATCTGTCTAATGTAGAGATTTTATTAATTAGTCTTTAACCAATACATCAAGCTATGTTTCTTTTCTCCAGAACGTACGTAACAAAATTTTACCTAGCTTAGCCGTAATTAAGAAAAGTTTGCGACTGTCATTTCTTCATTGAATTAGTTCGAAATAATTTTCCTTGGCAACTCTAAGACCCACCAATGTAGTGTCACGCATGTTTCGAAAGTCTAAAGGTGTATGCATTTAAGCGAGTTCCGGAAATTACGTTAAAAAAGTCGTACTAATTAATATGCATT
Organism: Clitarchus hookeri; assembly: GCA_002778355.1. Taxonomy (NCBI): domain Eukaryota; kingdom Metazoa; phylum Arthropoda; class Insecta; order Phasmatodea; family Phasmatidae; genus Clitarchus; species Clitarchus hookeri. Next base: position 52,027 of record NQII01003843.1, on the reverse strand, counting down.
AAGGGTGAAACAGTTCATAGCTACATTAACACGTGTTCAAGGAAAACGAGAAGGCGCATTCGCTTATGGTAACTACTAAGTATTACTTACTAAGTCAGGNTACTAGGTATTACTTAATAAGTCAGAATTGGGTGGAACGCACGGCTTGATCAACTACTATCATATGTGGCTAACAGCGAATGAGATTCACCGAAGAAAATAAAACACACAAAAGTACCATTGTGCCATTTGTTAATGAGAATGTTAACAAATTTAGTCCCTCAGTAGAGCACTGTAAAAAAATTTCCATATTTGTAAAATGAATTATTTCGAAACAAGTTGCCAAATATATAATTGTAACGCTATACACACATCGGAGTTCATTCCATAAAACAGTAGTGTTGAATATTAACAGGCAAGTGCTGCAGAATTAAATTTTACTATAAATATTGTGCTACATGAGCAATTTTGTATTTTAATTAATGTATTGTGAATATACTCGAATATTCGTTTGTGACGAGTACATAAAATAGTTAGTGGTAGTAAAAAACAGTGTCGTTGCCTCTTTTCCAGTGGATGCAGGTTCAGTCGATTTTCCAAGTGGTTTTTTGGGGTGAAACTCACCCCCATACTGCGGAAGACAACGATAAACCACCGCAGCATTGTTTGCTGTTCGTCTTGGTTGGTGCGCCATTGACTGGATTTCAGTCATCCCTTCGAGCTGTCAACTTCAATACCAGAATGTATGTATATTCCTTACGTTATCCCTGAAATGCTAGGAAATTGAACGTATCGTATATGACAAGATTGTGACCGAATTCCACTTCCGTTCAAGCCCGAAGTGTTATTTCGAACGGATGACCTCTCGCCTCAAAAGAAGTCGTTTTAATCCTCCTCACTACCTGAAACACACATTGACTGTTAGAGAAGGCAGCAAAACTGTTAAGTAATTCCGATTCTGCAATAAAGTCTAAAGAGGTTTGATTAACATGGTGTTGTGCCTGAGCCTCAGAGTATGGGATAATCGAACAAAACATTTATCATGCAATGGATCCAATCACTTCACGTGTCGATCGAGTTAAGATATGAAGTTATTTAAATATGTAACTGAATTCCTATCCACTACCCAAAAACGATAGTGAACGCACTTTGTTAAGCTTTAGCTGTATATAATAAAACCGTATAATCTACTCAGCAGTCGACCAATCTCGATGATTTCTGACAAAGGCAGAACGAGACTGAATGTGACTTCGATTATCTATTAAAGGGCAATGTTGTTTTGAATAACAAGGCATCGCTGACCCAAGCGGTATCGGCAAACAAACAAAACACTTATAAAATAACGCGTTCTGCGACAGACGAGAAGCTTGAAAAGAAATACGAAAGAGTGGAGTGGAGAGATTTGGGCGGCTTTTATCGTCGAGGTCTTGAGAGCCGACGAGGGTGAGGCGAGGTGAGTATAGAGTAGCGACGGAATGAAGGAGTGGGGGAAACGGGAGATCCCCGAGGAAACCCACTGACCAGCGTCATCGTCCGACACGATTTCCATATGCGAAAATCCGGGAGCGACCCCGCCGGGAACCGAACCCGGTTCGTCCCTTGGAAGGAGACGAGATGTCTGACCACTACGCCACTCCAGAGCAGAGTAGTTGTTGCTCAAAAAAATCGCCGCAGTGACGTTAGCTTTCCAAGGGAAGGTACGCCGGCGATGTGCGGTAATTGAGCCTCGTTAAGGTGAGCCCACTATGGCGGTCACCTGGGCAGAGGGCGGAGAGGCTTTGTACCTATGCAAATGCGTTTTCCCGGGAAACGGCATCCTTAAACGGCGGGTGGGGGAAAGTAAACGTGATGTCCGAGGTCGGTGGAGGAAGGCGTGGGGGTGGGGCACTCGAACCCGGTACGTGACGCCGCCCTCCGTGGGCTACTAGAGCGTGTTCGTGCTGCGGTAATTAGCCTGCGGCGAGCGTGGCCCCGCCCTGAGTCCGGCGTGCTCGCGCATGCGCCGAGAAGACACTTCCCCGCGGCTGTAACTCCTAGCACAGCTCGTAACTCCGGGACCCGCGCGTGTAATTAGCAGCTGCGTGTCGCCGCGGAGACTTCATGCGCACATCTCCACGTGAGAGATACACTCGCGTCGACATCCGCGTGTCTATTGTCCATTCACGGTTCCTTCCAACTTTACTTCTACTTCCAGGATATTCCTCCGCCTCGTGCTAACAAAGACTTAACCAAGTATTGATAATTACACCAGAGGTACAACGCACCGTATTCGCGCGCACTCAGTCTAACAATATCTTGCATAAGAACTATTTCTTACTAGGCAATACCAATTAACGTATTTTCTCCCTGTCTTTATTCATATTAATTCACTAACTTTTACTTATTTACCAATTCGACTCTATCAAGCCACTGCTTTTAAATGTGTTTTGCTGATACTTCTGTCAAAAGATGCAAAGTTGTTAAATTTTACAAATTATGGTTACCGAGGTTTAGTATACTGATCCAGACTTCTCTTTTCTCGACCAACCTTACACATACTTTTACAAATTTGGACATATGAACAATCAATAAGAGCATCACTTGCGTGATACAGTAGGCTAATTCTTTCGTTATATTTATGCATTTTTTAGAACATATTAGTGATGTCATCAAATGGCTTCTATTCCTTCTCTGTTCACAACTATACTGTCGTCGTTAGTATTTTCCCACTGGTATTTGAAACATAACAATTTTCTTTATTCTAGGAAGTTTTACATGGCCGTCAATATATTTTTAACTATGAAATTATATCTTCATTCTAGCGGGCAAATTAAGTCGTTCAAAGCATGGCACCCCCCTTATGCAAAAAAAAAAAACGTATCTTCGGGATATTATATGCATTGCAGTAAAATTCGGAGCTAATCAGTGCATTAGAGTAGTGAAGTTCACTGCAGACTGGTGGAAATAACTTGCTGATATTTCCACTTGCATAAAAATTGCCGCACCCAGATGCAGGCTTCGAAAAAGAACGAAACTCTACAAATACTATAGAAACGGCAAACATTTTTGACTTGTTACAAAATGAAGAAAAATAAACCGTTAATTTTATAAGAATGGCGCAGTGGGAAAGTACATTAAGTACATTGTTGCCGAATACCTAAAATGGGTACATCCAACGATACGGTCCGGCAGGGAGTCATTTAACTGGCTAGTACTATCCTGTTGAAGATAGTCCCACAGCTCTTGCTCCAGAATCTGCGGACCCATTTACGGCAGAAGTTGCCATGTATACTAGCTCCATACGTGTTGTATAGGCGACAAGTGTGGAGACCGGGCTGGTCAAGGAAGGAAGTCGAGTCGACAGCTCGAAGCCCGCTGTAGGAAACACATGCTGTTCCTGAGAGTATTATCCTCATTTACAAGAAGTAACCAATATAACTAATTACCCTTCTTCCCTTTGCATGCATGCAAATAAGCCTGATGAAGTTCTTAAAAGCCTAAATTGTAGGTTTGGACTTGATGTCTTGTTGTCATAGATATCATTAAAAATGGAACTATAAATATATGTAAAACTGCTGAGACAATTATACTACATGCGTACCCCTCGTACCGTGAGCTGTCATGTAACTAACTGCATTACAGAGGTGGGATTTGGAGCACCAACTTCGGATGTAATCAGCCTAACGTGTTGGTTGAAAGTGTTTACTAATTATAAGGATGAAGTATCCATGTCATCTTGGATTTACGTATTTTCCTCCATAACAAAATTTTCGGAGTCAATATTTAAAAACCGAGCTAGTCGTGGCATAGGGAAAATCTGAAGTTATTTTGAAAACGAACTTATTTTTCATACATGATTAGTTTCACATAAGTAACGGTAATCAAATTTTACATAATTATTTAATAATGTAAATCCCACGTGGGAAAAAAAAAACAGATATAATTGAAACCGTACAAATAAAAAAAATAATCGCTAAGTAGTCGCCTATGTCATGGCTAGATTGGATTTTTTTTATGTCTGGTCATAAATTAATATTACGAAGATTTGTAAGAAAAATCGAAAATGGAATGAAACTACCCCTTTAAATATTTACACGACCGTTATGTAGAAAAAAAACTGTGCGAATCTCTTAAAACATATAAGTTTACATGACTTAATGTAGATCTGCATGAGTGCAAAATTTTATGAAAATTAGTGTATTGGTTCCCCAAATAGGGCAAAAATGTTCCATTTTTTTCACCTGGCAGTACCTTGCAAAAAATGCAGACAAGTTATGCTCGTATACGTACAGGAAAAATGTTATTTCATACTGTCAGCAACGACGTCTAGTTGAATTTTGTTGAAAAAATTTTATAGATACATCATACTAATCGATACTATTTATATTGCCGACATTAAAAAATTCCTGACCTACTTAAACAAAACACGTAAGTTTATGTGGCCTGTTTACCTGTGTGCACACTTTGGTGGGAACCGGATGTTTGGTCTCCTAAATATAGCATAACAGCTCCATTTTTCATGTGATTATCCATCTTAATAAATGGCTGAAACAAAAGTTATGTATTATCACATTTGATGTTTGTCACAGATACTGCCAATATATATAGTTCGTTGGAAATTATTTGGAACACTTGGCATATTAACCAAAATTTTATGTATTGCAAATATGTAGAAAACATGTGACTACTCCCTTAAGTTACATAAATTTTGATGAAATACAAAAGTACAAATTGCCTGAATCTTGGAGAAAATCATTGATTGTTTCAAGAAAACGATGTTTATGCCATAAAAACTTTATATTTATTTCTGACGCTATCTTCTAAAACGATGTGGAAAAATGCCTTGTGCTGACAAAGTTAATTGTTGAAATAGATACTGNGCGAGCGTGGCCCCGCCCTGAGTCCGGCGTGCTCGCGCATGCGCCGAGAAGACACTTCCCCGCGGCTGTAACTCCTAGCACAGCTCGTAACTCCGGGACCCGCGCGTGTAATTAGCAGCTGCGTGTCGCCGCGGAGACATCATGCGCACATCTCCACGTGAGAGATACACTCGCGTCGACATCCGCGTGTCTATTGTCCATTCACGGTTCCTTCCAACTTTACTTCTACTTCCAGGATATTCCTCCGCCTCGTGCTAACAAAGACTTAACCAAGTATTGATAATTACACCAGAGGTACAACGCACCGTATTCGCGCGCACTCAGTCTAANGCTAACAAAGACTTAACCAAGTATTGATAATTACACCAGAGGTACAACGCACCGTATTCGCGCGCACTCAGTCTAATAATATCTTGCATAAGAACTATTTCTTACTAGGCAATACCAATTAACGTATTTTCTCCCTGTCTTTATTCATATTAATTCACTAACTTTTACTTATTTACCAATTCGACTCTATCAAGCCACTGCTTTTAAATGTGTTTTGCTGATACTTCTGTCAAAATATGCAAAGTTGTTAAATTTTACAAATTATGGTTACTGAGGTTTAGTATACTGATCCAGACTTCTCTTTTCTCGACCAACCTTACACATACTTTTACAAATTTGGACATATGAACAATCAATAAGAGCATCACTTGCGTGATACAGTAGGCTAATTCTTTCGTTATATTTATGCATTTTTTAGAACATATTAGTGATGTCATCAAATGGCTTCTATTCCTTCTCTGTTCACAACTATACTGTCGTCGTTAGTATTTTCCCACTGGTATTTGAAACATAACAATTTTCTTTATTCTAGGAAGTTTTACATGGCCGTCAATATATTTTTAACTATGAAATTATATCTTAATTCTAGCGGGCAAATGAAGTCGTTCAAAGCATGGCACCCCCCTTATGCAAAAAAAAAACGTATCTTCGGGACATTATATGCATTGCAGTAAAATTCGGAGCTAATCAGTGCATTAGAGTAGTGAAGTTCACTGCACACTGGTGGAAATAACTTGCTGATATTTCCACTTGCATAAAAATTGCCGCACCCAGATGCAGGCTTCGAAAAAGAACGAAACTCTACAAATACTATAGAAACGGCAAACATTTTTGACTTGTTACAAAATGAAGAAAAATAAACCGTTAATTTTATAAGAATGGCGCAGTGGGAAAGTACATTAAGTACATTGTTGCCGAATACCTAAAATGGGTACATCCAACGATACGGTCCGGCAGGGAGTCATTTAACTGGCTAGTACTATCCTGTTGAAGATAGTCCCACAGCTCTGGCTCCAGAATCTGCGGACCCATTTACGGCAGAAGTTGCCATGTATACTAGCTCCATACGTGTTGTATAGGCGACAAGTGTGGAGAGCGGGCTGGTCAAGGAAGGAAGTCGAGTCGACAGCTCGAAGCCCGCTGTAGGAAACACATGCTGTTCCTGAGAGTATTATCCTCATTTACAAGAAGTAACCAATATAACTAATTACCCTTCTTCCCTTTACATGCATGCAAATAAGCCTGATGAAGTTCTTAAAAGCCTAAATTGTAGGTTTGGACTTGATGTCTTGTTGTCATAGATATCATTAAAAATGGAACTATAAATATATGTAAAACTGCTGAGACAATTATACTACATGCGTACCCCTCGTACCGTGAGCTGTCATGTAACTAACTGCATTACAGAGGTGGGATTTGGAGCACTAACTTCGGATGTAATCAGCCTAATGTGTTGGTTGAAAGTGTTTACTAATTATAAGGATGAAGTATCCATGTCATCTTGGATTTACGTATTTTCCTCCATAACAAAATTTTCGGAGTCAATATTTAAAAACCGAGCTAGTCGTGGCATAGGGAAAATCTGAAGTTATTTTGAAAACGAACTTATTTTTCATACATGATTAGTTTCACATAAGTAACGGTAATCAAATTTTACATAATTATTTAATAATGTAAATCCCACGTGGGAAAAAACACAGATATAATTGAAACCGTACAAATTAAAAAAATAATCGCTAATTAGTCGCTTATGCCATGGCTAGATTGGATTTTTTTTATGTCTGGTCATAAATTAATATTACGAAGATTTGTAAGAAAAATCGAAAATGGAATGAAACTACCCCTTTAAATATTTACACGACCGTTATGTAGAAAAAAACTGTGCGAATCTCTTAAAACATATAAGTTTACATGACTTAATGTAGATCTGCATGAGTGCAAAATTTTNGAAAAAAACTGTGCGAATCTCTTAAAACATATAAGTTTACATGACTTAATGTAGATCTGCATGAGTGCAAAATTTTATGAAAATTAGTGTATTGGTTCCCCAAATAGGGCAAAAATGTTCCATTTTTTTCACCTGGCAGTACCTTGCAAAAAATGCAGACAAGTTATGCTCGTATACGTACAGGAAAAATGTTATTTCATACTGTCAGCAACGACGTCTAGTTGAATTTTGTTGAAAAAATTTGATAGATACATCATACTAATCGATACTATTTATATTGCCGACATTAAAAAATTCCTGACCTACTTAAACAAAACACGTAAGTTTATGTGGCCTGTTTACCTGTGTGCACACTTTGGTGGGAACCGGATGTTTGGTCTCCTAAATATAGCATAACAGCTCCATTTTTCATGTGATTATCCATCTTAATAAATGGCTGAAACAAAAGTTATGTATTATCACATTTGATGTTTGTCACAGATACTGCCAATATATATAGTTCGTTGGAAATTATTTGGAACACTTGGCATATTAACCAAAATTTTATGTATTGCAAATATGTAGAAAACATGTGACTACTCCCTTAAGTTACATAAATTTTGATGAAATACAAAAGTACAAATTGCCTGAATCTTGGAGNGAAAACATGTGACTACTCCCTTAAGTTACATAAATTTTGATGAAATACAAAAGTACAAATTGCCTGAATCTTGGAGGAAATCATTGATTGTTTCAAGAAAACGATGTTTATGCCATAAAAACTTTATATTTCNTCATTGATTGTTTCAAGAAAACGATGTTTATGCCATAAAAACTTTATATTTATTTCTGACGCTATCTTCTAAAACGATGTGGAAAAATGCCTTGTGCTGACAAAGTTAATTGTTGAAATAGATACTGCCAGCATACAGAGATTAGTTAAAATATGTTACATGATTTTGCAGATGCAGCATGCTAGGCTAGAAATGTGTTAATGACGCTATTTTGAATATGAATTTCTGGGCCTCTTAAAACACATCACTTTACATGGCCAGTCGTATTACTTCTTATTTGCAAAATTAGGGAGGAATCGGTTGACTGTTTCCCGATATATAAAATAAGAACTTATATTTTCATACGGTGCTATATTACAAAATAGCGGACAAATTATACTCGGCGTAGAAACATTTGATGGTTGTATTAGACACTGCAAGCATTCAAAATTTTACAGAAATTTATAACATGATTTCATAGATATAAAATACTAATCTTTAATAATTTTATGGTCGCCATTTTGAAAATATGTTTTGCCTATAAAAAAAATATAATTTTAGTAATCTGTTTTAGTGCTACTTGTTTGCTAATTACGGAAGGAATCAGTTCAATGATTTCCGACTTATGATATAGAAACTTTATTTTTTAATGTGAAGCTATTTTACAAAATGGTTGAAAAAATAGGCTCTGTGTAAACACATTTGACAGTCGTTATAATTGCTGCAAGCATATGAAGTTAAAATAAAATAAGTTACATGGTTTTATAGATATAGTATACTAAACTAAAATAGGTTTATGGTCACCATTTTGAAAATATGTGCCTGGCACACTTGGCACATACGTTTTCTATGGTCTGCCATGGTATTTTTTGTTTGCCATATTTGCTAGAAATCGTTTCATTTTTTCCCAAGTTATAACACAAGAAATAATTTTTTTCTTCTACCTTTGTCTTGTTAAATAGCAGACAAATAAACTGTGTGTAGACATATTTGATTTTTGTAATAGATACTGCTTGGAAACAAAGTAAATTTAAATTTTTTAGATGATTACGTAGATGGAGCATACTAAGTTTAAAACACTCATATGGTCACCACTTACGAAATAAGTGTCGGAATCACATAAAACATTTAAATTTATACAGTCTAGGACAGTACAACATGTCTGCCAAAATGGGTAGGAATTGGTTTATTATTTCCCGAGATACGGCATAAAAAATGTATTAGCCTACTTTCCAAAAGGTAGAAAGGCTTATGAGATCATTTCCCTCTCAGTGTGACTCTGTGTAGATATGTCTCACCCCCAACCCTTTAAAAATTTTCCAACGTGTGAGCTGGATTTCAGGAAACTCGTACACATATACTACTAAGTTGTTTTAGACGATGCCAGGTGTTTACTTTCAAAACAACTGTCCATTTTTTTATGTTGGGAGCTTTCTTCTTATCCATTCTTTACCATTAAACCGATTTGAACCAAATTTTGTATGTTGTCAGTGCCGAATGTATTTCTGAATTCTGAAGGGAGTGCCATATGAGAATTAAAGCATTTTACATTATATCTCGAAACTAATCAACCAATTCTGGCCAAATTTAGCACGTAAGAAATACTATAGTAGTCAATGTATACAATGGGATGTAAATTGATTAGGCACATATATTCAATATGGTGGTCATACAAATCTGTTTGGTTCACTTGAAGGTTTCTACCATACCATTCAACCAATATGGACCCAGTTTTGTATTCTAGAAGTATATATAAAAAGCATCATGTCTGACAACAAGTAGCCTCTTCTATCCTCCATTTTTTAAGATGGAAAGACATAAATAAAGTTTAATACCATATATCGCGAAATAATTAACAATTTCACAGTCAAATAGTACTGCTGCAGGAAATGTAAACTAAAATGTTGAAATGTGTTAGGCATATTTTCAAAATGGCCGCCTATAGCCTTTTAAGTTTATTATGCTCTATCGTCAAAACCATGTAATCAATTACAACTAAACCATGTATGCTGGCAGTAGCCTACATAATACACTGAGGTGCCAAAAAACTGGTTCACCTGCCTAATATCGTGTAGGGCCCCGCGAGCACGCATAAGTACCGCAAGACGACGTGGCATGGACTCGACTAATGTCTGAATGTATGCAGGACGCAATTCACACCATCAATCCTTCAGGTCAGTACACAAATCCATAGGAGTGCGAGGCGGTGGAGATCTCTTCTGAATCGCACGTTGCAAGACATCCCAGATATGCTCAATAATGTTCATACCTGGTGATTTAGGTGGCCAATGGAAGTGTCTAAAGTCAGAAGAGTGTTCCTGGAGCCACTCGGTAGCAACTCTCGACGTGTGGGGTGTCGAATTGTCCTGCTGGAATTGTCCACGTCCGTCGAAATGCACAATGGACATGAATGGGTGCAGGTGATCGGACAGGATGCTTACGTATCTGTCACCTGTCAGAGTCGTATCTAGACGTATCAAGGGTCCCATGTCACGCTAACTGCACAGGCCCCATACCATGACAGAGCCTCTACCAGCTTGAATAGTCCCCTGTTGACATGTAGGGCCCGTGGATTTATGAGGATGTCTCCATACCCGTACACGACCATCCGCCCGATACAATTGGAAACGGGACTCGTCAGACCAGGCAACGTGTTTCCAGTCATCAAAAGTCCAATGGCGGTGTTGGCTGGCCCAAGCGAGGCGTAAAGCTTTGTATCGTGCGGTCAACAACGGTACGTGAGTGGGCCTTAGGCTCCGAAAGCCCATATCAATGACGGTCCGTTGTATAGTTCGCACCCTGGAACTTGTAGAAGCCCCAGCATTGAAATCTGCTCCAATTTGAGAAAGGGTTGCACGTCTGTCACGTTTAATGATTTTCGTCAGTCGTCGTTTGTCCCGTTCTTTCGCCATTTTCTTCTGGCCGCAGCGATGTCAAAGATTTGATGTTTTACCTGATTCCCGATATTCACGGTACACTCGTGAAATGGTCGTACGCGAAAATTTAAATTCTGTCGCTACCTCGAAGATGCTATGTCCCATCTATCGTGCGCCGATTATAACACCATGTTCAAACTCACTTAAATCTTGATAACCTGCCATTGTAGCAGCAGTAACCGATCTAGTTACTTTGGCAGACGCTTGTTGTCTTATAAAGGCGCTGCCGACCGCATCGCGTTACTCTTATTGGTTCCATAACTCTGTTATTTGCATACGCACGCCTATATCAGTTTTTTTTGGTTGGCTCTCCAGTGTACATATATCAAGTGTATTTACAAAAGTCTCTTTGGCCAGCTATTTTGTGAAATATCATGTCATAACACCATTTATGTTACATCTTTGGAAAAAAAAGAGATGTACCAAAGTTAGCAAACAAATAGTACTACACACACTCATAAATAAACCTTGGATCCACTTTGCAGATTTGTGGATTTGCGAGGATTATAAATTAAATTAATATAATTCCATCAGAAAATGTTTAGATTTTTTAATGTTGTAGGAAAACAAATATTTTGGGGTGGAATCATCGATTTCTGAAGTGATTTTATGGCATAATGCAAAAATCTTTCCTGTTGTGACGACCGTGCAGGTGACATCATCCGAGATGACGACGAATTCAAATCCGACTTCTAGATTTTGTGCCACACTTCCATTAACATATCACAGGCTTATAACCCGTTCAGTTTCGATTTCATCAACGTGAGGTGCAGATACTTCCACAAATAAGATAACTCAAAAATAATAAATTTCAATGACACTACTAATTTGACTATTTTCATTTTCATTGACACTTCTAATTAGACTATTATCAGATTCCCTGACACTTATTATTTGGCTACTTGGTCCTTCCATTAAAGAGTGAAGTACTTCTATGTCTGCCAATATTTTTCCTGTAAGCATGAACAGAATTTCTAAATTATTCCTTGGCCTATTACTACAATTTTATTATATTAGTTAATATCCTACTCTAATCGAATTTACATTTTTTTCTTCTGATAACAGTGTTAAATTTTCCTCAAAAGTTATTGGAAAGAACCTAGTTTCGTACAGAATGGAGTTTATATTTAAACAATAGAGTTAATTATAATTTCTTAATTTTATTTACAATAACGAAAAACTAAATTTTCTCGACACAAAGTATTACGATAAATTGATATCGCTTACTATTTTCAATTAATTAATTCAATCAATACAATTAACAAAGTTACCTCAAAGAAATAAATGTATCTAATTTAAATAAAAATCAGTCACATAGACACAATAACATAACCTATTCAATTATTTTTATAAATTATATGTTCATAATTGTCAGTTCCAATATTTACAATGAAATCCGTATCACATGCTCTTTCAGTCTCACCTTAATTTAGTCCAGGTCCCATTAGCCCGCAATGTTCTAGAGATCTCCGAGCACCCTCATGAACAGTAACCTTCACTGATGGTCTATCACGCCCCCTCGTCCATTCCACCACAAACACCTCGTCCGCCATCGTCTCTCAGTCTCCCGTCGTCGTCCGCACTCTACTTTGGCCACCGCACTTACCCAGATCGCCTACGCAATATACTTCCGTCTCTTAGAGAGCTGTAATATTTATAGGGTTGTAGGCTATCGCCCAGAAATTTTGTATAATTGCCNGGAAGGAGGAGGTACTGTGTCACCAGCTGGGTCGTTGCTGTCAATCATCTCCTCCCCACCCAGGCGAGCGACGAGGCAGCGAGCTGGTCTGCCTAAGGGTGAGGGCCGGGTCGAGGTGGATCACCCTCCCCCCTCCCAGAGCTGGAACCATGCGTGCGGAACGGGAGCTCGCGGCAGGTGCGAGCTACGTAGCGTAACCATATATACATATATAATGTCTATATATATACACTGAAGAGCCCAAAAAACTTTAATAGCCGTGCGTATGCAAATAACAGAGGTATGGAACCTATCAGAGTAACGCGATACGGTCGGCAGCTAGATCGGTTACTGCTGCTATAATGGCAGGTTATTAATATTTATGTGAGTTTGAACGTGGTGTTATAGTCGGCTCACTAGAGATGGGACATAGCATCTCCGAGGTAGCGATAACATTTGGATGTTCGCGTACGACCATTTCACGAGTGTACCGTGAATATCGGGAATCCGGTAAAACATCACATCTTCGACATCGCTACGGCCGGAAAAAGGTATGAATTTTCTCCTGCTTACCTTCAGACATTAGTCGAGTCCATGCCACGTCGTCTTGCGGCACTTCTGCGTGCTCGCGGGGTTACTACAAGATATTAGGCAGGTGTACCAGTGTTTTTGCCTCTTCAGTGTAATTTACGAGCAATTATGGCTAGGCTCTCTATAATTGGAATGTATGGGACCAGCACAAGCCCAATCAGCCCGATAGAGCATGATATTGAATAAGCAGTTTATAAACCCAGATGGGCACCATTTTCGAACCACTGTGCTGATAGAGGCACAAAACTCAGATCGCAGGTAACGCTTACGATACTGGTATGTGGCATTAAGCGAGAGGTGGCTTCGAAAGCGTAGTTATATTAACACATCCAATGTATATACTTCTACACATTAGCCAACACATGTCACCATTACAAGTTCAGGTCAGTGAAAATGCCTCAACATATTTTGAACTACCATAGTCACCATGGTCAATACCACAGTTGTCACAAACACACAGACATACCAACATATAGACAAGTTTTCCATCCCACCAACAAGACCAGATGATGAGATGAACTGGCACCAAGACCAGTCATACCAACTGACTAGACCGACTGGTCACGCCAACCAACAAGACCAACCGACCAGCAAAACCAACCGGACCACCCAAGCCAACCATTTTATCTGACCACCCCAAATGCAACTCCTAATACACTGCCAAAAAATCTCAAATACACAGCTCAAAAATAATTTTCAAAAACATATCCCTAAATAACGCTAAAAAAAACTTGAAAGTACACACAATCATGTCACTATAAATCCAGTTTTTATTAAGTTCGTAAACTTGATATTCACATTTCTCGGATGATTGCAGCCCGTGGCCAGTGCCTTATGGCATCACTTTCCTTCAATACATCAACGATTGAAGATATCTCTTTAATGTGTGATTAATCTCCATCTTCGTGCAAACCGATCAAATGTCTGAGTCTAGTAACAAGTTCATTTGGGTCTTCAGAAAATACGTAGCCAATCTTCTTGTCGTATTCTGTCTTCTTCAAGTCACATGCCGCAGCAGACTTGTTGGGTAGATGTGTGAGTACATCGGGAGTTTCACCAATGCCTTAATCACAAACAGTCTTCATTTTCAGCTTCATCACATTTCTCTTTTTTACCACATACATTATGCCCTACTTCGTCAGCTCACATACATCAACGAGTATGCTTTTCTTGATTTTTGGGGTCTCGCTAACGTCGCTAGTTTTCGTAGCTACTGATAATACATTATTCTTCTTCACTTGCCAGTTTATTCAGTGTATATATCAACCGAACTGACTGTATTGCACGATTTATGGCATTTGTATTGTTTGTAACTCCCTTATATTCTGCGAACATAATATGCAGCGCATTATAAGGAGGTACCGACATCAACTTGAGCCGTTTCTAGATAGAAAAAGAAACTCTAAAATTGCAGACCTTGTGTCTATTCAAGTTATCTTAAATATTGTATTCAGGAGAGTATGAAAAATTCGTTATTGCCATATTTAAGCTTATTTGTAGAAAATTGCGTTCTAGTAAACTATCCTTGCTGACAGACACGTAAGGCTATACTTGTAGGTTCTTGTCACCCTATAGGTTGTTATGAAATACGACGTCAAGCAGCAACAGCGCCGGAGTGCATTTGTGGTGGTAACGCGAGAATACACAAAGAAAACACCATTAAATTTTTCTTTGCGGCTCTGCCGGTGTTCGAACCTGGATCGCGGAAATTTTTGAAACCACTTTGTTGAAGGACGATCACCCGAGTTCTACTCTGTAAATTATACAGTAACACTTTTTTCAGAATGTACAAATAAAAAAATTCAGAATTACCAAGGAATTCCCTTTCAGAAAATCAGGAAAAATTCTGACGTTTGCTAAAATGAATTGAAATATTATTAATAATGTAACTTATTATCTCATGCTACTTTGGTGCATTTCTTTCCATATAACAAGAGGTACCAGCATCCTTTCATTGCTTGTAAATAGCCTTAATTCAAATTGTGATCATTCTCAACGGGTGAAACAAAAAAAAAATGTCGTGTGCAATTTTGCATTAAGGACTATATGCCTAGTGACCAAAGACAAAGATTGCTAAAAAGCAATTAGTTCGAGGATNATTAAGGACTATATGCCTAGTGACCAAAGACAAAGATTGCTAAAAAGCAATTAGTTCGAGGATGAGAACATGGATGAGTAACTGATAAAATATCAATTGAGGTTCTTTACCAAAGTTATGCAACCGTATTATTTTATTTGCAATTGGTGTCTGCGAACATTGTCATTTAATAATGTACCATGTTAAATAAAATGTCTACATTGGAGCGCATGCAATGTTTTTAAAATTGAAAATATTAGCAATATTTTGTAATAGCTTTAATATAAATACATTTATACTGTATTATATACCTTAATATTGTCTTCCATTTACACTCTTCAAAATAATCCATCATTTTTAAAAATACCAATATTGCATTTAACAAGTTATCCATTCTAGCGCAATCATTAAGTACTCCTGTAACTTTAGTATTCTGTAACAATATACATAAAGTAATTGCACAAAAATGTCAAACATTCGGAGCTATAGACTTTCCCCGTTAATTCCAGCACTTTTTGAAAGCCCCCAGCTCATGGTCTTCTTTTCCACCCGTTTTGATTTTCTTTTTACGCCAACGATCCAATGACTTCACTGAGGCGTCGATAAATTGTAACTGAGAAATCGTTAGGAACTTTAATATGTTACCACAATGCCAATTATATTTCTTGCGTGCATAAACAAAAAAAAATATATCAATTAAATTGTCAAAGTTTTAAATATCACATAGTTGTTAAGTTGTTAGGGTAGGAAACTATACTATTGAGCGAAACAAAGAATCGACTCAAACCACAACCTCTTATTTACTAAAAGCACCTACGCTATGCTTTCTAATAGTTTTACATTTTTTTGACAACTGAAAAATATCCATTACGAGAACACGTATAAAGTGGTTAAACGTTAGTGGGCATGCTAACGGGAATATCAGTGCTCTACTATTTGGGGTACAAGGATTATGCAAAATTATTTATCTTAAATATGATATAAATTATATTTTCTATTTTTTTTATCCTCAAATTTTTTTAATATAATTAAGTTACTTTCCTATGACTTCTTTGGTTTAATTCTGATGTTTAGGGACAGGAAATTTCCGTGAATTCATTTTAGGACAAGCTAAGCTTCAAACACATATATATTTCTGTTATGTTTGCAGTTGATTCCCAGTTTACTCCCAAATGAACTCTGAGACAATAACAGATTGCAGGGAAACAAGCACCGAATCCCGCGCCATCTGCTCTGAGGTAATACTCGCTACATACTAGAGCAGCAGCCAATGAACACAAATCTCAGGCTCGAAAATACATAGGGTCATGGAGTCTAGCGTACAGCCCATTAAAAACGAGAAATATTCCTGTCCCTTAATATAAATATACTGAAAATTTAGACAAGCTAGAAATGAGTGGCCTAGATTGACGACTCTGTGTCACAGTCAGTTATGTTGGTCAATTCATTCCCATTTACAACCACCCTATATGTTTACACAAATGGCCACGCTTATTATAGTGTGAAATGTTCACTATTCGCCGGCTCTCTGCCAATATAAAGACGGGTTGAAAGTGCCTCAATCAAATATTCTTTCCAACGTAGAATTATATACCATACATCCTGTTCATTTGAATAGTTTTCACTTTGAGTGTTGATAGCGTAATATTACGTTGCAGAGAACCTGACGAAAGCATTTCGCGAAGTAATATTTGTTTTCCCGTGTCTTCAACACTTTAATGATGAAGCTCGCCGAAGAAATGCATTATTTTATATTTGTACAAAATGGTGTTCAACTTGTAGACATCATTTACGTATACTATTTCCTTGCAAGGAAAACATCTAGACGTCATGTTTTTTTCACAATGACTTGTCAAAATCGCAATTTTAGTGTTTTGAAACGTACAAATGATAAAAACCAACTCACCCAAATCCAATATGTCATATTGACATAAGATACAGTGGTTTACTTCAAGGAATTTTAAAATAACGCTATGAAATGTCTTCGTAGTTTTACAAGAATTGCTGAACGTAAGAAAATTATTGCATGCTTTTGATTTGTAGCAGTCAATGACATTTATAAAACAAGTTTTGCTACACATACTTTAAAATCAATTAAGACGTCACCTTTGAGTCATCCTTCTTTAATTTTCTGTAAATAATTTCATTTTTATTATTTGTACTTCCAAAAAACTAAATTTATTATTTATACTTGCCATAATGCAAAAACTGTATGATCTAAAAACTTTTTATGCCAGGAAAGAATACTTAATAGTAATGTCGTCAGGTTGGACGGTGTTTTTTTACATGTATAAAATAATGAATTTATTTTTATGGCCTGTATCCTTTAGTTTTGGGCATATTTTCAGAGCAGACGCGAGTCACATATTCATCCACAACAGCAGGAAAATCAGCACTGTTGTTCACTGTATTTCCACTCATAATTGTCCTATTTGTTCACGTTATACTACACACTACATTGTACTGTACAACGTTCATAACTGAACGTCTGTAGGACAACATAGCGCCAAGTTCACTGTCTTACACTAAACTGCTCTTCTGTACTAAACATTATTTATATTTCACCGAGTTCATTTGCGTAGTGAAACAAAATTGCGGTATTTTGTTAACGAAAATGTTTGTTGATGAGTCAAAATGTTCATGCAAAATCATTATAAAAATTGTATAAAGAATAACTGTATGCTCGTGTGGAATTTGTCTTCAAGTGTCGAGGCATTTGCAGATTTACTATGCCCCAATCGGGCATAGCGCTCGACGTTAGAAATGATGTGGACGTCGTAACGTTACGGCAAACTCCACGCAACTCAATTTCAAGCGATTTATGAGGGCAGCACTAAAAGTGTAAAACCATGGGAATGATGTGGCGACAAAACCACTTCTTCTGCCAGTGGGTTAGACGGCGTGCAGCACAACTGGTCGAGGCAGGAGGAGGGGAATTTTCGACGTCTCCGTCCACGTTGGCAGCAGTGTGCGCAGCCGCACACCTGCCACCGTCGACGACGGTGCCCGACGTGTCCCCGATATGAAATCATCTTCGAGACCTTGCACGCAGTGTGGCGCTGGACTGAGTTGCGCAGGCAGAGGACTGTACCTGCCCACGGCACAAAGAAACTCAACCCAGCCGTAGTCGCGCAGTCTTCCCGTGCCCTCTTCTGTGCTCCTTGGCGATCGCTCCTCCTCGACACAGAAATGCAAGAAATGCTCTAAAAGAACCGCAAGGTATCTAGAGATTCTGGAATTTCCCGATTTCGAGTTAGGACAAGCTAGACTTCAAACACAGATTTTTCTCTCTATTGGATCGCAGTTCGTAAGAAACACCCTGGACAAAGTTAAGCCAATAAGTAATCATCAAGAAAACGAGGCCCGNCAATAAGTAATCATCAAGAAAACGAGGCCCGAATTCTCAACTACTTGATCTGGGCTTAAACTGAAGAATCATCCAACGAACAACTCACTGAGTCTCCAGAACACAAAGGATTGTGGAGTCTACCTCGTTGCAAAATCAANAAGAATCATCCAACGAACAACTCACTGAGTCTCCAGAACACAAAGGATTGTGGAGTCTACCTCGTTGCAAAATCAACACGACAAATTTCTCGGCTTCCAGACTACTAAGGGGCACCTGATTTTCGCGATATATGTTACACTCTCTTGGACTTCAATGTAATTACGTGAACACCTGCAGTTTTCTTTTCGTTATTGGCCGCGTGTCTTTGTGAGAGTATATTTTGCTATTTGACTGGCCAATTAGAATTGGGTTACTCATGTACTTGACGCCAAAGAAGCAGTAAAAAACCGCCCAATCACGAAAGTGTATCCCTCCTAAAATGTTATGAAGTACAACTAGCCAGGAATTCATTTCCGCAGAAATAGGGTGTCTGTTGACATAACTAGAACTAGCGGCATATCGCCAAAAACCATTGTGACGACATGAAACGCTGTAGCGTTGTGCTATGTCAGTGAAAGTATGGCGCATTGTAAAGTTGCTTGCTGACATCCAATACGGGCATTATAGAAGCACAATACTTAATGGCTGAGTAAAATGGATGAAACAGCGTAACATATAAACCGCAGCCAATAACGAAAAAAAAAAACCTTCAGGCGTGTAAACAGTATGTTGAAACCTAACAGTCGACTTTTGATGCAACAAATCAATCTCTTTTTAGGTACAACCCATAACAAAGCGCATCTTACCTGGGATTATATTGTGTGGGATATATTAATCAGGTGGCTCATTACTGCACAAATAAAAGAGCTAGTCTCATTCAAACTCTTTGTGTAAAGTGTACCCTCGGACAGAACCATCTCCAACTCTCAAATGTCTAATTTTTTTTACTGATCCTATTATACAATATGTTTTTTAATAACATGTCAAAATTCAAACCACACGAATTTTTTTGGAA
This sequence comes from Clitarchus hookeri, assembly GCA_002778355.1. Taxonomy (NCBI): domain Eukaryota; kingdom Metazoa; phylum Arthropoda; class Insecta; order Phasmatodea; family Phasmatidae; genus Clitarchus; species Clitarchus hookeri. Next base: position 32,474 of record NQII01003843.1, on the reverse strand, counting down.
AGGTTATCTAGTATTTTTAAATTTAAGTTGAAGTTAGGCAAAACAACGCAGGGAATCAGCAGCTATTAATATCTGCGTGTATAACAAGTTGCATATCACGAAGGAGAACGGAACTGGCGCACCATACGGAGAGCGCCTGCACATAGGCCACCATACTCTTAAAATATTCGTGCGCCGCTTGTGGTTGCTTGTTAGTACACGTGCATCAAACTACATGAACAATGCGATATGAGTAATTGATTAGTAAAGGCTGCCAGAAGTGTTTGCATTTTATTTCCCGCCCATTCCTATCGCCTTCGGGATATTCAACTTGTTGCGCAAGTAGGTACTTATAGCTGCGGACTACCTGCGTTGTTTTGCCTAAATTCAACTTAAATATAGAAATACTATATAAACTTTCCAATTATTTTGTTACAAGGATTTTTTGTTTATATTAGTCCATAGATGCTGTGGTTTGAATTTCGTCATGTTATTCAAAAATATATTGTATATTTTAGCATATATATATATATATATATATATATA
>NQII01003843.1:0-31904 GCA_002778355.1 Clitarchus hookeri | reverse complement strand
TAGAGATAGTTTAAAGCTGATATCACACAAGCGAATTGTTCCCTGAAATATGTTGTATTTTGTCTCGGAGTGGTGGGTTCACTCCCGAGACGTTATAATTAATATTGTTTTATTGAATTTAAAGTAATATAGACCTATTAAAGGGAAAGCTTGTGTGAAGAGGAAAATGTGTGATATGATATATTTTGTTTAAAATCATATTGCTAGAAATAATAATCAATACCAATACAAGTGAAATGTTGTATGAAACTATGTTGTTACACATGCAAAGTGTTTTATGAATTGTATACAAATTGTCTAACTCTGTATGTTCATTGGAATTGGTTTTGATACCAATATAAGTGGATCGAATGTTATTCATACAAAGTGTTAATGAATTGTATATAAATTGTTTAACTCAGTATTTTCATTGGAATCGGTTTCGGTACCAATGTAAGTGGATTGAATGTTACACATACAAAGTGTTTATGAATTATGTATTTTATAGAATGAATTCATCGCAGCGAGGCGGTTGCGTTGTCGTGACGGAATAATCATTATTACTTTATTTAAACTTAATTTAAACATAGAAATAACCGAAATATAAGTTTTTATACTTTGAAATTTATGTAAGCAGGGAAATGTATCTATCCTGTTGTAAACTGTTTAAGACTAGAAGACTGTCGACTAGAATTTATTATATTGATATCATGTTCGAAATTATGTGATGTCTATGAGAGAGCGATGGATCGATGATGATAGTGATAGGAGGGAAGAGTAATATATAGGAAGGGGAAAGTATAGTATCACGGAATTCTAATAAAATTAAACAATAATAGGAAACGTGAAATGTTATGATAGAATAAATCTGTCTCTGGGGGGACCTCACAGTGAATATAAAAATATATAAGATTGGAGAAGAGACCANGGTCGGGGGCCCCATGTCAGCTAATAGAGTAATAGAGTATGGCATCAGGCGCAGGCTCTAGACAGAGCAGGTTTACGAGTTCAACACCAACATCGACACCCAAGAACAAAAATCCAGACATCTTTGTTAAATCAAGTGTTACAAAAAGGACACCGCCACCAAGTCGAGAAACATCTATGACCAGGGAAACAACTGAATGGGCAGTGGAGATGGAGTCGCAGGAAGATGAAATACATACAAGAGACGAATAAATTAATTAGTGTAAGATCACAAGAGGAAATCGAAAACAGGAAAAAAGAAGAAGATTCCATGACACCGAGAAGTTAGAAAGAAAGGAATGATTGAAGAAAATAATAGTGAAACGATAAGAACTACAATTGAAATAATAAGATAAATAGAAAATATGATCAAAACTAAGAAGGGAATACCAAATGAAATAATGGGGAAAATTTTAGAAATGCAAGATATAATAATAAAACAAAATAATGAATTAATAAAACTAAAAACACAGATGGAAGGAATATTTATGGAAATAGAAAACAATAAAAAATCAATAGGTAGAGAAATAAAACAGAAAGAAGTAGAAAGTTTTTGGAATAATAATAGGAAAATGGAATCAATAAAAATAATAATTAGACCTGAATAAATAAGTAAAGATAGAAGTAGTAAAACTACTAAAAGGGAACTCATAAATTATATAAAACCTAATGAAAAAAAATACAGATAGATAGAATCACAAAAACCAGCACACAAGCAATTATAATTGATGTTCCTAATGAAGCACAAGCAAATAAGATTGAACAGGAAATAAAGAATAAAAAAATTAAACTTAAAGTTGACAGACTGCAAAAAAGGAAACCAAAAATAATTATTTATGACGTAGATATAGAAATTAATAGAGAAGAATTTATAACAAAAATATATGAACAAAATTTAATAGATGAAATAGAAGAAGGAGAAAACAAAACTGAAACAAAAATATGCTTTGAAACAAATAAAAATTATAGAAGAAACATTGTTATTGAAACAAGTACAAAAATATATGAAATAATCAAAAATAAAAACAAAATATACTGTGATTGGGTGGCATATAGGTATAGAGACTTTATTTCCCCAATGAGATGTAGGAAATGTCTGAGATATGGACATACAGAGAAGAGATGCAGAGAAAGAGATGAGATATGTAGTAAATGCAGTACAACAGGACATGATATAAGAAAATGTGAAGAAAATGCAACCAAATGCATAAACTGTATTCGAAATAAAAAGCCAGAACAAGAAACAAACCACTTAGCTACTGACAGAAATTGTCCTTGCCATATAATGGCATATGAAAGATTAAAGAAAGAAATAGATTTCGGTGACTGGCAATAACATTAATAACCCCCAAATTTATTAAAATATATGATGAGTCTCAATATTATACAAAATAAGTTACAAAAATCTAGACTAGTAACAGTAGACTTACCAATGAGTTAAAAGAAAAAGGGTACGATATAGCACTGATCCAGGAACCATACTTATACTGTAATAAATACACAAATCTAGATAGTAATTGGCAGATAATTAAGAAAGAAAATGAAAATGTATTGGCAATGTTAATAGTAAGTAAGAAATTTAAAACTTTAAATATACAGCACTTGACAACTAAAGAAATTGCAGTAGCAAGAATATCAATGAATAACGAAGAAATAACTCTGATACCTGTATATTTGCCCCCTAATCAAGACATAGAGTATATAATTGATAATATAAATACTATTATAAAAAAATTGGATAATCGAAAGATAATTATAGGTGGTGACTTTAATGCAAAGTCACACATATGGTACTCTAAAAAACAGGATAGTAGGGGAGAAATAGTTTTAAATTTGATTGAAAAGTACAATTGGACAATAGCTAATAGTGAAGGTAATTTATATACTTCTGATTCGATACATGGACAAGAAAACATAGATATTACATTAACTACAAAAGATTCACATAATAGACTAGAAAACAGGACAGTTCATTTAGTACAAGCGACCACAACAAGATTTTATTTAAGATAACAATAGAACAGCAGGAAAACAAGATAAATAAAATACTACATCAATNATAACAATAGAACAGCAGGAAAACAAGATAAATAAAAGACTACATCAATACGTGAAAAAATGGGAGGATGTAAATAAAGAAATAAAAACAGCAATTAACAACCAAATACAACAAGAACAAACAATAGAAGTGGTAATAGATAAATTAAAACAATTAATAGTTAATACATATAAGAGTCAGACAAATATAAGAAATAATAATAACATGAAGCAATATAAAAGAACTTGGTGGTGGGACTATAGTTTAACAATAATGAGAAGAAAAGTTAACAAAAAAGATAGGAAATTAAGAGGATGCTGTCAATGCACTGCAAAATTAATTTATGAAGAATAATACAAAACAATCAGGAAGCAATACAAAAATCAAATTAAGATTAATATTTATAATAAATGGACCCAATTTATAAGGGAGGAAGTAAAAAAATCCCCTTGGAATACAATTAATAAAATTCCAAGAAGGAAATTAAAAAAAAAAGAACCACTTAGTAGTATTCAAATAGAAGATGATTATACAACTACTATTAATGAAACATATCATAAATTAATAGAAAACCTTTTACCGAATATTAATCCACAGGATGATAAAACCGTTAATATAATTATAAACCCGGAAGAAGAAAATATAAATACAGAATAAATTAGCATTGAAGAAATAGAACAGCAGTAAAGAGATGCAGTCTGAAGAAAGCACCAGGTATCGATGAGATAACAATAGAAGTAATAATACAAATATGGGAGGAAATAAAAGAAACTATGTTGGAATTAATTAATAAGTGCTATAATGAAGGGAAATATCCCAGACCATGGAAAGTTGGAAAAATTATTTTTATTTATAAAGGGAATAACAAACCAAAAACTGATATAAACTCCTATAGACCGATATGTTTATTACCAGTATTGGGGAAAATTTATGAGAGAATTATATATAATAGAATACAACAACAAATATAAATAATACTACATCATGATCAATATGGCTTCAGAAAAAACAGATCAACAGAAATGGCAATTAATAAACCACTTAAAACAATAAACAATAGCGAATATAAATATATTTTAGGAATATCCATGGCCATAAGTAATGCCTTCTCTAANAACAATAGCGAACATAAATATATTTTAGGAATATCCATGGACATAAGTAATGCCTTCTCTACCTTAACCTGGCACGATATCAAAGCAAGTATAAATCAATTAAATATTGGATCAAAACCAAAAGAAATACTATGGGACTATTCATATGAAAGAGTAATCGTTATACAAGAAGAAAATATAAATATTAAAAGAGAAACAAATAGAGGATGGCCCCAAGGCTCAGTGCTCGGCCCAAATTTTTGGAATTTAGTGATAAATAACTTTATTATAAAAAATAATAATGCAAATACAAAAATAATAGCATTTGCCGACGATTGCATACTTTTGGTAGAAGGTAATACAAGAAAATAATTGGAAACAAAAGCTAGTTACATAATGAATATGACAAATAATGTGTTAGAAGAGCACAAATTGAAGTTATCAACAGGGAAGACATTTGCAATTATGTTAAAAGGAAGATTAAATAATAGAGCACCAACGGTAAAATATAATAGTATATCAATTAAACATAACAAAAACATAACGTATTTAGTATTAATGCTGGAGAACAGATTAAATTTTCTACCACATATTAAATATGTAACCGAAAAAGTCAAAACTATATTTACAAGGCTTAAACAATTAATATGGAATATTCAACAGTATAGCCACAGGAACAGATTAATTAANTTTGAACATCATACAATATGCCGGCTCATGTTTTGGAGGAAGAATAGAAAACACACACATTAGAAGAACTTTAAGAGCGGCACAACGATTCATACTAATAAAACTGGCAAATTTAACCTCAACAATATCATTTCAAGCAATAGTAGCCATCAATAAAACAATACTGATAGACTAAAGTATACAGAATAAAATTATAATAAACCAATTACTACATGAAGAAAATGAGATTACATACAAAGATGATGTATACAGAAAACAAATGTTTGATGGAGTACCATGGATAACGGTGAATAATAAAGAATGCCCTATAGGAATTAAATAATTCAAAAAATATGTATATGAAACAAGTGTAAATTATTGGCACCAGGAATATAATAATGAAATTAATATAGGGCTAAATATTAAGAAATATATTCACAATATAAATTATTGGTATAATAGCAATAGCAAAATTAAAATGCAAACATTAAAAATTCTAACAGGACATTGCCAAATTAAAATCTATCTCAAAAACATCAATAAAATAGAAGAAGACATCTGCCAATGCTCCCAAGGGATAGAAGATCTTGACCATTTATTATACTTTTGTGAACTATTTAATGAAGAAAGATTAAAGTTAATTTATCAGTTAAGACAAAAAAACGAAACATGGCCTCTACAACTATACAATATATATAATAACGAAATAGCCGAATATATCAACGAATTCATTCAGGACATCTATTTAATAGTCAAAACAATGAATGACGATATGAAAACTTAATAACTATAGACTATAGAAGATAAAGATAAAGATAAATAAATAAGAAGAAGTGATGATGGGGATGAAGAGGAGAAGAAAGATCAAAAGTATATGGTTAAGAGGAGGAAGAAATTAGATATGAAGAAGAATTAGTAATATACAAGAACCAGAAGAAGATTGTAAGAAGTAGTTGTTCAGGAGTATGAAGTGAAGAAGAAGAAGAGAAATAGGAACAAAATGAGTAAGAAGAAAGAAACAAACAAATAAGAGAAATAAATAACAACATGAAGCAGAGGAATAGAAGATGAAGTTGTTGAGAAGGAGAATGAAGAGAAGAAGAAGAAGAACAAAAGAAAAAAGAATAAGAAGTAATGATCATTAAAAAGATGAAAGGTTTTGAAGAATGATAAAAGAAGAAAGGATAATAAAAAGAAGATGAAGAATCCATAAGAAAGAAAAAAATGAAAATTAAGAAGAAGAAGAATAAGTAGGTGTGGAATAAGGGGAAAAGAAAAGGGAAAGAAGAAGAAGAAAACTTGAAAACTTTAAAGTAAAGATTTAAATGAAGAAGAACTAAAGAAGGTCGAAAGATTAACTGATTGAAAGAAGGATATAAGAAGAATATATTACATGATAATTAAAGAAGATGAAGATACTATAAGAAATAAGTAGATGAAGAAGACGACGAAGAAGGGGAGGAAACAAGAAATAATTGGAAGAGGAACAGGGAATGAAGAAGAAGAAGACTCTAGATAAATATCAGGCGTCCCGACTAATATGGTTATTATAGGAAGCGGCTGTTGAGGAGGATGAAGTGAAGAATAAGACGTGACATAGGAACATAGGAGGAAGTAATAGAAATATACAAATAAAGGAAAGAAATAAGAATATGGAGAAGAAGGATAGAAGAAGAAGTTGTTAATAAAGAGGATGGAGAGAAGAAGAAGAAAAAAGAAAACAAGAATAAGATGTAAGATGGTCAAAAAGATAAAAGGATATGAAGAATAATAAAAGAAGAAAGGATAATAAAAAGAAGATGAAGAATCTATAAGAAAGAAAAAGATGAAGAAGTAGAAGAACAGGAACGTGTGGAATTGAGGGGAAAAAAGGGAAGGAATAAGAAGACTCCCAAGCCCAATAAGATTCCATGGCAGTGGAAGTAGCAAGATTGACTATAATGAATAGAAGATTAATAATGAAAAACCTCGGATGGCCTTTGGCTAAGAGAGGTGAGGTGGAAATGAAATTTTATTTTTTATTTTTTGTCCCTACCGGCATATATCTTAACGTGCCCACTGACTGGGATGTTCCCAGTCAATTTGGTAACGACGGAGGGAAAGTAGTTCCATGTCTTATCATTGAGTGAGTGAAGATTATTTGGGTTGCCGATGAGGGTGAAGATATTTGCGAGTGGAAGAGCGCCGGAATGAAATGGTACGGGAGACGGGAGATCCCCAAAGCAATGTCCGGCACGATTCCAACATGCGAAAATACGAGTTCGACCCCGCTGGGAATCGAATCCGATTCGTCCAGGTGGGAGGCGAGTAGTCTAACCACTACACCACCGCGGCCTCTCATCGTTGAATGAAAAGTGTAAGGTAAACATTTGTGAATAATGAAATTATTTTTTTTTTTGCTTTCTGTTTAAAAAATTCATGTAATTGTAAAAATTATAATATTCGTATTATAATTACTTCTCCAACAATTTTACAGTTTCAGTTATCCGCCGCATTAATAAAGTGGTCAGGTTCAGGGTGATGCCAGCTTTATATATTGTTATAATTCAGTTAAGGCGGGAAAGCTTAGCGAACTTCAGCAACGCGTCGGTAACCAGGCCAGGCAAAGAACCCAGAACACATTACAACAATAGTGTATTTAACTTTTCACAGAAGCGCCAGCGGATCTTTCGTCCTAGAGGCACGGTATTTGGAACAATACCGCCACCAGAAAATACCTGATACTTGGCAACACTTTGTTCGTGGTCTGTCTGTCTGTGGACCCACGTCCGGACGAAGCCCTCAACAGGCAGCTTGGCGTACCGCTCGCCATTTTCCGACGCAACACTCAGCATACAGTGGCAGTATCATTCCGGTTAGTCACATGCTGCAATTAATTAGATACTCTAAAGCTTAAATCTTATATTTATTGTATCTCATAACAGTTGAATTAAATACTTTTTCTGTCTTTATAAATAACTTAAGTTCTTCCATCATAATAGCACAAGCCTTCCCTAGTCCATAGTATAAAACATAAAAACATATAACTATATGTTAAAAGAATACACATGTGCACATAATTAGATCTAAGGCTGAGGTTTCAGAAGTGCTAAGTTTAGTGTGAACGATCTGTACACAGGAGGCAAAATGATTTGGTTCGCGCATAGCGCACTCAAGTTGCGAGAGCCAGGAGAACGGTCTCATTAGCAAACTGTGTGGTAAGACGTCATTCACAGAACATGTGTATGACCTTCCACAGTTAAAACATCACGAACCACACACCAGGGGTTTTATTCTAGGTTTCTAAAAACGCGGCTACCGATCGTGACGTCACGATTATCGTAATATTTCCGGTGTTTGGTATTCTAAGTTAAAGATATCATCTTGATTGTTGCGAGAAAACCATTGGGAGAACTCGAGAGCTAATGGTTGTCCAAAGTGGTTATTTGTTGATATAAATGATACTTGTAGTATAAACAGTATATTGAGTATATACAAAATTTGGTAAAAATTGGTTCAAAGGTATGGCAAATTTACAAAATAAAATAAAAGCATTTGTATCTCCACCATTCGGAAAAAAAGCTAAAAATTTACAAAAATTGCAAAAAAATACCTAAATAAACGAATTAAAGTTTAGGAATATAATATATTACTAACGCCGACCCCCATTTTGAATGGTGGCGACCTTTACCTAGAAACCATTAAAGCTTAAACTCTAAAAATTGAGAAAAAAATTGCGAAAAATTACAAAAAATTAAAAAAACATCGAGTAAAAAATTACATACCTAATACAAAAAACGAAGTTGAATGTTTGTGACTCTAAAAGACCGATTCTCGTAAAGATGACAAAGCAAAGCCACTCCATGGTACGACTATCAGCAGACGTCTATATTTAATTAGCTATATAGCCATTCAATCTTACAACCCCCAAAGCGAGTTATTAAATTTATCTAGTATATTTACCCCCTCTCCACTCCTCCAACCAACACATCTCTTGACGACCCACTTCCCTTGCAATTTGCTTACCATAGTTCAGCCACAATCAACATGTACGCATGTCACCATACAGTCAACCAACTCCCCCAACCGTCAATACATCCTAAAAAATTCGCAATAGCTCGTCCCTCGCCACATACCCATGCCAACAACCAACCACACGATTCAACACCTCTCTCACTCTCTTAACAAAACCACAACTACCGTTTCATGGAGATACATAACTCTACCCAAAAATTGCTCTTTCCAAGACCAACTCCTACAAAAATGGCTGCAACGGTGGTCAAGATCAGCCCACCATACCACCCAGCTATACCAATAGTCGATGACAACCAATCCAGAAAAAGTCAATTAGTACGAATGATCAGGCCAACTAACCAGTTGCGAAATATTCCTCAAAAACATTATCAAGTTCATTCGTTCACCATATAGAACTCAGTCGATTTTTTAATCNCCAGTTGCGAAATATTCCTCAAAAACATTATCAAGTTCATTCGTTCACCATATAGAACTCAGTCGATTTTTTAATCTATCCGAATAAGGCATAATAATTCTGATCCTACCATGGCCCGTCCTCCTGCACACACTCGCATAAATTGAATCTATAACAGACTATCGTAATCGATTGTACACACCACTGAATTAATAAGTCTTTCAGAGAAGTAGAATGGTCTAAATAAGAAACTAAACCCACATTATAACGTATATATATATATATATTTAATTTATTTACTTATTATAAACATTTTATATTTCTAATTATTTCATTCTTCGAACTATACATTTCACAAATGTTTTCTGATCATGGATAACAGCCAACAGTCTCATCTGATATACCACCAATCCTTCAGTTCACTATGGTAGAAGATATTTCGTTATGTGCGAGAAATCTCCATCTTGTGTAAAGCGATGAAATGTTTGAGTACAACAACAAGTTCATTAGGGTCTTCGGTAAACATTTAGTCAGTATTCTCAACGTCTACTGCCTTCTCAATTTCGCTCGTTGCAGGAAATAAACGAGCGTACTTGACGCCTTCCGCTTTCTTCGCACCACTTGTCGAAGGAAACTCGTTGGTGCAATGATTGGGAACGTCAAGAGAATAATAATCCTTTTGATCAGATACTTAATCAACACTGTCTTCATAGTAATTATCATCAATTCTGTCTTCATGATCTTCTTCACATCATGTTTCATCCTCAAGTTCACTTTTCTTTGTAGAATTTGCATGATCATCATCAGTATTTAGGACTGCAACCATTTATTTCGAAGTTCTTCGACTTCACCCGAAAGTTTTGCAAGTGTAGGTACCACACAAACCGACTGTACTGCACTCATTCCATATTTAGCATGAACTACCTCATCATTATCGACTGACGAATCAGTGCCCACCAATGCAGCATGGGGTCATGGCGATATCATTTTATGGCTCCCAGTAGACGAACTCTTATAGATCTCGATGTGTTCCCTCAATGTATGGTCTTGCATAAAGTGCACGGTGCCAATGTTGTTCATCGAGCAAAAATGACTCTTCTTACAGGTGGTTCTCTGAAGTCACAGAGCATGGCAGCTTTTGCNAAGTCACCGAGCATGGCAGCTTTTGCTGAAGATCTTTCCACAATAGCAACTCTGTTTTCCATGTAATTTTGCAGCTGTGGGGAAGGTACATCTATATAGGTTAGCTCTATAGTAGACATCGTACAATCATTGTTTTTCATTACATTCATGAAAAAACTGACATTCTTTCTACAGTAGCAACTAGTGTATCTACTTTGGCTAGCTACTGGTCTATATATAAATATACTAACATATTTCATTAGTGAGATTTAAGCATTTTTATGCATCCATTCAATCAGATATTTTATCTATGTCATTGATCGTATTTCCATGCAGTTACATCTTTAACAGTTTCTTCCAGACTAGTTATTTTCTCAGCTTGAAATCATGTTCCGCAAATGACGTATCCTGCTCCACAAACGACCCCTAAATGACCCCTCCTGCTCTGTAAATGACCCCCCAATGAGTCCCAAATGACTTGAAATGACCCCTCCTGCACCATAAATGACCCCCAAATGACCTCAAAATGACCCATAAATGACACCCAAATGACCCTAAATGACGGATCTTGCTCCGCAAATGACCTCTTCTTCTTGAAAATAACCCCTTCTGCTATGTAAATGACTACTTCTCCGCAAATGACCACTTACGCTTCACAAATGACCCCTCATGATCCGCAAATAACCCCTTCTGCTCTGCAAATGATCCCTCTTGCTCCACAAATGATCCCTCCTGTTCCATAACTGACCTCTCATGCTCCGCAGCTGACCCCTCACACAATACAGGCATCGCATTCATGTAGTGGTTTTCTGTTTTTTTTAATGTTGTAACTTGTTCTAGTCTGGTAGAAGGAAATTAGTAAGTGCCTATTTGCAAAGTGGATTAAGCCCACACTTGTTCTCAGCTCTAGATGATTAACTCAAACCAAGGTCCGACCTGAACCCTTGGAATCAATTTCTTCTTCCTGTTGGCTTAAGTTGTGTGAACTATCGTCAACACTGATTTCTATTACGTCTTCATTATACACACAGCTACATTCGAAGCCTTGAATGCTCTCGTACAATATTCGTCATCGTGGGGATCTGGTTTTGTATCGCTACACTACTGCAAAATAATATATTTTTTACTGTCATATTTTTCCACCTCATCGATAAGTTGGTTTACCATATTAGGTTTCATTCGTGGCAGGAACAAGCAAACATCTTTCAATGTAATTGACATATTCAATGAAACATATTATTTAAGAAGACCCCTAAATGCACATCGCTTCAGGAAAACACCATTCATATTAGGCTTCGGCTCGCAGAGCACTGACGTAGGTTGTGTTGTACAATAAAGTTTCATTGATGCAAGTCGCGGCCCCATGTTCTTTGAGGTCCAAGGCAGGCCTTCGTATTCACAATTCATATTCTTTGTATGGCGAGAGACCTCTTCCAAATACAGAGCGATAACTTATATTTTCATATTATAAATTCCATTCTTTTTACAGTTGTTATGTAGCACCTTCGTGTCGTGAACTTGAGCACCCATAGGTACTCTCGTTACAACACAAGGATGGCACATAAATGGAAGATANGCACCTTCGTGTCGTGAACTTGAGCACCCATAGGTACTCTCGTTACAACACAAGGATGGCACATAAATGGAAGATAGGGTAGTGTATAAAACTGTAAGCATAATTTATGGGTGTTCTATTGTTTTACATATTACAAAATGGGTGTATATATATATACATATATATACATATATATATACATATACGGTACTCTTATAGTGTAGTTTAAAATTTTGTTTTGTTATCAACACAATACTATAGTTATAAAATTATATTAGTGTGCCAACAATTGAAAAAGTAAAATAAAAGCAATTGTGAATTAGGTCTTATAACAAAAGTTATTTTATTGGTTTTCGTATCTTGCTAACAATAGATAAAAAATTAAAATAAAAAATTTTCTTTTCTTATATTTAAAGACATTTGGGAGCACTGTGATAAAAACTACATACTCGTTCGCTCCAGAAGAAAACATGCAGATACCTGCGTAACATTATAAAATATATTATTTTAATTTGCATGTATACACAGGTGTTGGACAAAATAATATGAAACCCATACAATATAGTAGATTTTGTTGCATGTTGGCAACACTACTTCCATGTAAATAATCCGACGCGTATGTATTGCACAGTTTACGTGCCAAGTCTTGTAGGTTATATTTCAGTGTATTATGCGCTTTGTTCTGCGACGGTTAAAACAAGCGATCGAAGAAATATGTGATCTCTCAGACTTCGAAAGACGGCAAATCTCTGGTGCTTGGTTAGCGGGAGCGTCTGTGACGAAAACAGCTGAATTGTTTAACATTTTACGAGCGACAGTATCCACGGTAATGACAGCATACACAAAACATGGTAAAACATCATCGGCGAAGACGAATAGTAGGCGAAACCCAAAGTTAACTGACAGAGACCGCCGAACATAACAAATAATTGTGGCCATACAACATAAATCTACCGCGGCGAAAGTGACAGCAGAACTCAACACTCACTAGAGTATTACTGTTTTGACCAAAACAGTACGGTGGAGCTCCACAAAGCTAGCATTCATGGAAGGGCTGCAATTGCGAAACCTTTTATAACGGAAGCCAACGCTAAGCTGCGAAAGAAGTGGTGCCACTGTCATAAAATCTGGACAATTGATTATTGGAAGAAAGTGGTATGGTCCAATGAATCATCGTTTACATTGTTTCCTATAAACGGCTGGGTTTGTGTATGGAGAACCCCAAAATAAGCCTACGATTTGGACTGCCTGCTTCCTACAGTCGAGCATGGGGGAGGTTCCGTTATGATTTGGGCGGCTATATCGTGGTATTCAGCTGGTCGTCTCATTCACATCACTGGCCGGATTACTGCGAATGAATATCTCGACATCCTCAATGATGAAGTTCTTACTATGACTAGCATATTGCTGCCAAACACTGCCATATTCCAAGATGATAATGTGCCCATACACACAGCCAAAAAGGTTCAGTCTTGGTTTGAGGAGCATCAGAATATCATCAAACATCTTCCCTGGCCAGACCTCAACATAATTGAACCGTTACAGGGAGTTTTAGAGCAGAGAGTGAGGAGCATATTTCCATCTCCAACATCATTGAAGCAATTGGCGGATGTTTTGGTACAAGAATGGGACAACATTCCGTGGGAAACTATTCAGACACTCTACGAATCTATTCCGTGAAGAATTGCAGCTGTTCTAAAAGCAAATGGTGACCCAACACCTTAATACATAAATATTGTGTATATGTCAGGTGTTCATATTATTTTGTCCATCCCCTGTATATAGAAAAAAAATTAGTACCTCAACAAAACATGAGGCCTCGGTGTCGTCTCCGATGAAACTTAATATGGAGGTGAAGCCTCCATCTTTACTCCTGAGGCTTCATGTATTGTACTAGAGCCTTAAATGCCACCAATGTAGCTGTGTGTATAATGTAGATGCAATATACAGCACTGTTAAAAATGGTATACACAAGTTGTGCCAAGACGAAGATGAAATTTATTCCAATGGTTCGGGTTGGACCCTGGCTACAGTAAATCATATAGAGATGAGAACACTTGGCCAATAGGCACTTACTGATATCCTTTTACCTGACTACAAAGAATTATAATCAATAAAAACCAGAAAAGCTCTACATGAATGCTGGATNCACTTACTGATATCCTTTTACCTGACTACAAAGAATTATAATCAATAAAAACCAGAAAAGCTCTACATGAATGCTGGATTGTATGAGAGGTCTGTTGCTGAGAAAGAGGGGTCATTTTCGGAGCATGAGGGGTCATTTGCGGATCAGGACGGGTCATTTATGGTCATTTGGCGGTCATTTACGGTGGAGGAGGAGTCATTTAGGGGTCTTTTACGGTGCATGAGTTCACGCTGAGCAAAGAACTTGTCTAGAAAGAACTGTTGAAAATGGAACTGTATGGTAATGTGATCGAGGAAATATATAAAATGTCTGGTTGAATGGATCCATAAAAATGCTTAAATCTCACTAATGAAACATGTTAGAAAATTTATACATAGAGCCTTAACTAGGCAAAGTAGATACAAAAATTGCTACTGTCAAAAGAAGGTCAGATTTTTCATGAATATGTTGCAAGACAATGATTGTACGAAGTCTAGTATAGAGCGTAGTACATCTATGGATGTACCTTCCCCACAGCTGGGAAATTACATGGGGAACAGTGTTCTTACTGTGGAAAGATATTCAGCAAAATTTGCCATGCTCGGCGACGTGAAAGAACCACCTGTACGAAGAGTCCTTTTCGTGCGATGAAGCATTACGAAATTGGCACCATGCAGTTTATGCAAGGCAATATAGTGAAGGAACACATCGAGATCTGCAAGTGTTAGTTTACTGGGAGCCAGCAAGTGATGTTGCCAATATCCCTAGCTGCACTGGTGGGTACTGATTGGTCAAGTGATAACGATGGGACAGATAACGCTAAAGACGGAATGAGTGGCATACAGTCGGTTTATGTGGAATGTACACCTGCAAGATTTTCGCGTGAAGTCGACGAACTTCAAAATAATCGGTCGTCGGTTCTAAATAATGATGACGACCATGCTTCTTGTACAAAGAAAAGTGAACATAATATTGAGAATGTAACATGAGGTGAAGATGATAATGACAGAATTGATGATAATGACTATGAAGACACTGTTGATAAAGCATCTGATCAGAAGTTTGATTATTCTCTCGACGTTCCCACACATTTCACCGAGTTTCCTTCGACAAGTGGCGTGAAGAAGGCAGAAGGAGTCAAGAACGCCCGTTCATTAGCTGCTATGGACGAAAAGGAGAAAGGGAGAAGACGCTGAGAATACTGTTAGTAAACAACTCTCTGAGAGAGTGGACAAGAACTGCCGAGCACGCTCGTGAGAACAGAGACTACGAGCACTTCCACACGCATGTAGGGGCATCTTAAGGCTCCCAACTACCCGAAGGCGCTTCAACTGCGTTGCATGTGTTTGATATACTCATTTCCCCACACAACTATTAAACGTGCGGCCAAGGTGCTCAACAACGAAAAGAACACACACTTCAGACGAGGCCTGTTGAGTGCTTTCAAGAAGTCACGTACATTAGAAAAGCCATTTCAGAGCACTCCAACATTGCTAAAAGAGGCTTTTTCAAAGTGAATGTGTGAAGAAACGTGGGCGGCTCTTAACAACGAGAGCATATGAGGGTTAAGTGAGGTGAGTGTGGAGCAGCGCTAGAATGAAAGAGCGGGGGAAATGGGTGATCCCAGAGAAAATCCGCCGACCAGCAGCGTAGTCCGGCACGATTCCCACATGTGAAAGTCCGGGAGTAACTTCGACGGGAATTGAACCCGGTTTCCATTGGTGTGGTTGGAGGCGAGTAGACTAACCGTTCAGCTGCCGTGGCCTCCCTTTTTCAATGTAAAGTTTTTCAAAATACACTGGTCAGATATATGCAAAACTTCTCAAGGGCCTTTCATTAAACCTTTATACATACTATCTACAAATAAAATAATAGCTTCACTTCTTAAAGTCATGTAGGTACACGCAACACGACGAGAACACTGCACGCCAGTTCAAAGACTTGCGCTTAGCGGCGATGTTGCACATGATGCCCGTGGCAGTGTAGCCCTTATCGCTCCCGCGCTTCTTGGCCATACACGAGGGGGGAAAAAACTGCAGGTAGAGGGGAGCCTTAAGAAAAGCGTCCCTTCGGCCGACTGCGCAGTCGCCAGTTGCTGTGGGAGCAGCATGTACTCCGGCATAAAGCCGCTGTCAACACGGGCGGTATTTCCTGGCGATGGCGATCCTATATCACCGCAACAAGCTGCGGGCCGCACATATACACATCTCGCTCGGGTAGTCGGGTTCGCGTCCCACCATGGCGCCCTGGCGTCATTAATAAGTCCGCCTCGCTGCTTCCGTGTACCCAGTTTTACTTTAAGTTTTCAGGATCCACTGGAGATTCGGGGGAGGGGTTGTGGGGAGCTGCCCAATAGGGCCACTCCCCCCACCAGAGTGATGTGAACACATTACTCTGGTTAAAGCCAGCGTCAAATAATAAAAGAAGTCCTGCCTTCCTCTCTACTAGTATTTTTCCTCTACCCAATAATAAAGAGCATGGTTTCCACCAATCTGTCTCCTGTAGCATTCATCTGTTAAATCTGATAATGCATACAACAATTGTTTAATTCTTTCCTGCCGAAAGGGTTTTTACGGTGACTATGCCGGTTTATCCCTTTCTCTTCTAAGTATAGTAGTTTAGCTATAAGTACACTAAGGGAGGTTCTCATGGCCAAACCATGTTTGAACAGATGCGTGTATTTGACATATCATTGCATAGCACAGTNTATCCCTTTCTCTTCTAAGTATAGTAGTTTAGCTATAAGTACACTAAGGGAGGTTCTCATGGCCAAACCATGTTTGAACAGATGCGTGTATTTGACATATCATTGCATAGCACAGTAAGGGCCCTTCACGCAAGTAGTCCTTTCATGCTTCCTTGCACTTTGGCTATAGACAAATATCTTGTCACAATATCAGCAAAGAAGCCTTTGCGAAGTCGTCGGTGGCAGCACTAATGTAGGTGTCNGAGCATGAGGGGTCATTTGCGGATCAGGACGGGTCATTTATGGTCATTTGGCGGTCATTTACGGTGGAGGAGGAGTAATTTAGGGGTCTTTTACGGTGCATGAGTTCACGCTGAGCAAAGAACTTGTCTAGAAAGAACTGTTGAAAATGGAACTGTATGGTAATGTGATCGAGGAAATAGATAAAATGTCTGGTTGAATGGATCCATAAAAATGCTTAAATCTCACTAATGAAACATGTTAGAAAATTTATACATAGAGCCTTAACTAGGCAAAGTAGATACAAAAATTGCTACTGTCAAAAGAACGTCAGATTTTTCATGAATATGTTGCAAGACAATGATTGTACGAAGTCTAGTATAGAGCGTAGTACATCTATGGATGTACCTTCCCAAAGCTGGGAAATTACATGGGGAACAGTGTTCTTACTGTGGAAAGATATTCAGCAAAATTTGCCATGCTCGGCGACGTGAAAGAACCACCTGTACGAAGAGTCCTTTTCGTGCGATGAAGCATTACGAAATTGGCACCATGCAGTTTATGCAAGGCAATATAGTGAAGGAACACATCGAGATCTGCAAGTGTTAGTTTACTGGGAGCCAGCAAGTGATGTCGCCAATATCCCTAGCTGCACTGGTGGGTACTGATTGGTCAAGCGATAATGATGGGACAGATAACGCTAAAGACGGAATGACTGGCATACAGTCGGTTTATGTGGAATGTACACCTGCAAGATTTTCGCGTGAAGTCGACGAACTTCAAAATAATCGGTCGTCGGTTCTAAATAATGATGACGACCATGCTTCTTGTACAAAGAAAAGTGAACATAATATTGAGAATGTAACATGAGGTGAAGATGATCATGACAGCATTGATGATAATGACTATGAAGACACTGTTGATAAAGCATCTGATCAGAAGTTTGATTATTCTCTCGACGTTCCCACACATTTCACCGAGTTTCCTTCGACAAGTGGCGTGAAGAATGCAGAAGGAGTCAAGAACGCCCGTTCATTAGCTGCTATGGACGAAAAGGAGAAAGGGAGAAGACGCTGAGAATACTGTTAGCAAACAACTCTCTGAGAGAGTGGACAAGAACTGCCGAGCACGCTCGTGAGAACAGAGACTACGAGCACTTCCACACGCATGTAGGGGCATCTTAAGGCTCCCAACTACCCGAAGGCGCTTCAACTGCGTTGCATGTGTTTGATATACTCATTTCCCCACACAACTATTAAACGTGCGGCCAAGGTGCTCAACAACGAAAAGAACACACACTTCAGACGAGGCCTGTTGAGTGCTTTCAAGAAGTCACGTCACGCACATTAGAAAAGCCATTTCAGAGCACTCCAACATTGCTAAAAGAGGCTTTTTCAAAGTGAATGTGTGAAGAAACGTGGGCGGCTCTTAACAACGAGAGCATATGAGGGTTAAGTGAGGTGAGTGTGGAGCAGCGCTAGAATGAAAGAGCGGGGCAAATGGGTGATCCCAGAGAAAATCCGCCGACCAGCAGCGTAGTCCGGCACGATTCCCACATGTGAAAGTCCGGGAGTAACATCGCTGGGAATTGAACCCGGTTTCCATTGGTGTGGTTGGAGGCGAGTAGACTAACCGTACAGCTGCCGTGGCCTCCCTTTTTCAATGTAAAGTTTTTCAAAATACACTGGTCAGATATATGCAAAACTTCTCAATGGCCTTTCATTAAACCTTTATACAGACTATCTACAAATAAAATAATAGCTTCACTTCTTAAAGTCATGTAGGTACACGCAACACGACGAGAACAATGCACGCCAGTTCAAAGACTTGCGCTTAGCGGCGATGTTGCACATGATGCCCGTGGCAGTGTAGCCCTTATCGCTCCCGCGCTTCTTGGCCATACACGAGGGGGGAAAAAACTGCAGGTAGAGGGGAGCCTTAAGAAAAGCGTCCCTTCGGCCGACTGCGCAGTCGCCAGTTGCTGTGGGAGCAGCATGTACTCCGGCATAAAGCCGCTGTCAACACGGGCGGTATTTCCTGGCGATGGCGATCCTATATCACCGCAACAAGCTGCGGGCCGCACATATACACATCTCGCTCGGGTAGTCGGGTTCGCGTCCCACCATGGCGCCCTGGCGTCATTAATAAGTCCGCCTCGCTGCTTCCGTGTACCCAGTTTTACTTTAAGTTTTCAGGATCCACTGGAGATTCGGGGGAGGGGTAGTGGGGAGATGCCCAATAGGGCCACTCCCCCCACCAGAGTGATGTGAACACATATCCTGTAGCATTCATCTGTTAAATCTGATAATGCATACAACAATTGTTTAATTCTTTCCTGCCGAAAGGGTTTTTACGGTGACTATGCCGGTTTTTCCCTTTCTCTTCTAAGTAAAGTAGTTTAGCTATAAGTACACTAAGGGAGGTTCTCATGGCCAAAATCTGGCCATGGCAGCCCGATCCCTCATTGCCGTGATGCCTGTCTCCTTGCATGATTTTCCTTTCCTTGTAGGCGTATGGTGCTTAGCCCTAAGACGCAATAAAGTCCCGTCCCTACCGCGGACTCACATAACACTTAGTTTTAGAGTAAGTTACTAAAAAGAAAAAATCCGCGCCTCTGGGTGCGCTCTCTCTGCGTCCCTGCTCTCATCACAACAGCGCTCTCACGCCCATGTTCGTGGTCGACGACGTGTTGCATATGTAGCGCGTTTATGACCGCCACTATCAGGAATCAGTAGGGCCACCTGTTTTCCGCGAAAATCATCTGGCACGATTCCCACATGAGGGAAATAGCCCCAACCACCACACGTTTTCCAGGTCAAGTGACACACATGCCAGTCGAGGTAGGGGTCGGGGGGCTAACTTAACTTAACTAAGTTAATTAAATTTTATAATATTACAAAAAAAAAACATAAAAATTATAAAACATATACAAAAAAATCATATATATATAAACACATATAATATATCTATACTTTTTTCTAATTTATTTTTATTTCAATTTAAATTAATTACCCATAATAACGCACTGACTTGTTAGTTTGTTGCAGGTCGGGAAGAAGAAACGACTTGAGAAAGGGGGGCCCTATTGGTACTGGGTTCAGAGACTGATGCTAGGGGCCCCTCCAACTGTAATTATTTATAAGGGTTTTATTACTCCACTGTCACAAACATGGAAAAACTAATCGTATCCCGATGGAAACCTGTATAGGACAATCGGGAGACTAGAGACTCACCGACACACTACATGCTATAAAATTTAGAAAATCTAGGAACATATACTATTTACCCCACACTCACTCCAACACCATTACCAACACCCCTTCCTCCCGCCAATCCATCACAACATCCCACCCAATCATAATAATCGAGAAAAATCGCAAAAATTAAAAAAATCACTTTAAAAACCGAGAAAAACGTACATTGATGACTCCAAAATCCATGTTGGATGCTGGTGTCCTTGACCCCAATAAGCTTGGAAAAAATAGGAAAAATTGCATAAAACCCAAAAGAAACCAATAAATGTTAAGGAACAGATTACGTTACTGACTCCGACAGCCATGTTGAAAGATGGTGATCTTGACCTTCATCCCAATAACCTTGAAAACAAAAATCAAGAAAAAAAATGTAAAAAATCGAAATAAACTAATAAGAGTATATATTACTGACTCCGGCACTCATTTTGGATGCCGATGGCCTTGACCGTAACCCCAATGGCCTTTAACTCGAAAAATTGTGAAAAAAGTGGTAGGAAATCTAATAAATTCAAAAATATCGATGAACATAATACGTGACTGACTCCGAACCCCAAGTTCGATGGCGGTGACCTTGACCTTAACACCAATGGGTTCGATTCTCGTAAAGATGACAGAGTATAATCACTCCCTGGTACGACGATAAGCAGCCGAATGAATCCCGAACTCTATATACTCTATATAGCCAACCAAACATCTGACACCCCAAATCGTATTATTAACTTCATATAACACACACACCCCTCTCTCCAGCCAGGTCGTTGACCCCATCGCACCTCTCGCCGCGACCACCTCGTCAACCGAGTTGGCAGGCTTCTCCGAACTCCGATGCCATGATACCTGCACCACGATCGACTTTTTATATCACTACTATTAAATATCATATTTCCCTTCTACATAAGACGAAAGTAATTTCACGCTGCTATAACTCTGTGTACATTAATGAAATTAAAATTCATTACTGTTACTATATTGTTCTATATTAAGATATGTGTAGGGCCACCCGAATTTCGCGGAAAGATTTCCGCTCATGTTATATTTCAATACCTTACGGTCGTGCCAGCAGTTTTCTTTTGCTTACTGGTGGCGTGTCTCTGTTACGAGGCATTTTCTTACTTGACTGGCCAGTCAAAATTACGTTACCCCGATACATTACGTGTGTGATTCGCGGGCACACACTTAAAACACGAAACACCTAGATCTTCCAATCACGGATGTGGATCTGAGCGAAAGTGATATGAAACTCAACTGGTGGTGAAATCTTTTCGCAAAATTCGGGTGTCCCTAGATATGTGGTATAGTAAAAGCAATAGTTATTAACATTCCTGCTTCTGTTGAAAGTGTATAAAGCTGATAAATATGTACTCCCCTTGAATGTTTTGTTGCCACAAAGTGCTCCTACGGAAATGCATTCAACCTAGCATTTTTTCTCTTTTCATTGTCCGGAAACTGGAATACCTGAACTTTTGGCCCATCACAGTAATTGCCTATGGACATTAGAGAACACAGCACTTACACACCATGGTGCATTACACACTTCACTACACGGTTTTATTAAAAAAATTCAACCGCCCCATGCCGAAGCCACTATGCTGTCAGCTATATTGACCACCTGCTGCATTGACTGTTCGCCAGCTCATAGTGACGTCACGAGCTTCGCTAAAATCGGCTGTAAGACCTTGAATATCAGTGGTTATGCTCAGGCAGAGCTCATTCTGCTGTTACACCCGTCCACTCGGAAGGGCTACCAGAGTGCTGAGTCTTTATTACTGGTTCTGAGTCCTGCATGGCGTGTCGAATAAGCAGAGGGATGTCCAACAACACATGTGAAACTAACATTTCTTATAATTTTATGCTGTCTATCTTGGTATATGATCTCCACGGCAATGTGAGCACTTTAGAATGTTGTGCTTGGCATCTTAAATTCTCTACATGTTGTATTCCTCCACTAAATGTAAATTTACATTTACTAGGGCCTGCTGACTTTTTTCGACCGTCATTCAAAGTAAAAACGTGAAACTGTTATTTTTTTTAAATAGGAACTTAAATATATCAGTTCATACGCCAGAAAACACAACACCATTATTAATAAATTTTAACGTTATACTCGCTACACATACGATGTCAAGACTCACGAGAGTTTTACTTAATTCGCTGCTTACTTAACTGCGAAATGCATGGCAGTGTGTATGGTAGCATTCATGCAGTTAACAGGCAGTGAATTTTTTTTTCAAGTTGTCTTCAAAAGTGCTTACTTTACAGTGAACAGGATATATTTACTTATGCATGGTCTGTATATATAGGTAAAACAAAGGCGTGAAATGACGTCGGGGTTCCTTTGATGTGATTAACCTTTCGTCGATTGATTGCGGAGGCTATGGAAACTGACATTGTGTCCGACAGGCTACCGCGTGCTAGTAAAAGTTCCCTGTTGGATGGGCTGTTGGCTGGCAAGCAAGTTACCAAGCGCTGATTGGAGAACGACAAATAGACATTTTGCTGGCCAGTGACGTCATTTTTCTGGTGTGTGTTGCTTCACGGAGTGAGCGGCTTTTTACTTGAGCTGCAAGACTAACAGCT
This sequence comes from Clitarchus hookeri, assembly GCA_002778355.1. NCBI lineage: Eukaryota > Metazoa > Arthropoda > Insecta > Phasmatodea > Phasmatidae > Clitarchus > Clitarchus hookeri. The sequence continues at coordinate 9,188 of NQII01003843.1, read as the reverse complement.
CTCCTGGAGCACAGTGATATCACCCGGGAAATGAAAAGCAGGCTACGCTCTCATACATGTCTGGTGTCATTCCTTACTCCAAACGAAACTTTATTTATGTTTATTTCACCGAACATGTGAGAGAAAGTTCTAGGAAAGCATACGGAAAATTTAAGATCAATGAACATATATTTTAGAAAATTTAAGAAAATTTTACTGTAGGTGGTTTAATGGTGATTATTTTCATAAAACTGGCAAATTGGAAGCAACGGTGAAAATCTCTATACACGATATTTTAGTTAAGTTTCCCTGGAGATGGTCGTGAACTGGATGGGTGAATATTTTTCTAAAAACGTATCAAATCGAAAATTGAGAAAATTCATTCAATATCAAATTGGTGACGATCTCGGGAAGTTCATAAAATAAATTTAAAATCGAAATTAGAAACAATTTAAAAAAAAGTTTAAACTAAAAATTTTAGGATTTTATTTTTGGACATATATTTCTCGTACATTTTTCTTTTTTAAAATCACCTTAAAACACGTTTTCATACAATTAAAATATTACGTAAAAAAAAAATATCTAAAATAATTTTATCATAAACAATACAACTAGTATGGTTTGGTTCCTTCTAGGCCAGGATTCATGATTCGAGGCATAGTGTTTCCTGCCACCATCTTGTTTTCCCGTTTAACCCTCACAATTTCTCGGTTTTCCCTCAAAATGTATCTTTTTCCCTCAAAATTTCCCCTTTTATCCCTCAAAAAAGCACTGAGCCACCCAACCACAAAAGCCACCAAAAATCCCTTTTCATCCAATTTGGGGGCATGCTTTTTACCCTAAAACATTCCATTTTCTCCTCGAAATCACCCGCTTTTTCTTTAACAGGGTGCAGGGGCAGAAACTAGGGAGCCACCACCACTATCTTGTTTCCAGCTGCCATATTAAAGCGCCATTTTGTTTTCAACTATCATCTTGTTTCTGCCACCATCTTGGATTTCATTTTATCATGCTGTATCATTCTATCCCTATTTTCCCATGCTATCGCATTCTACTTTATTCGTCAATGCTCCATCCAGCAACCATTGATTTAATTTGGCTAAGCTACAAGACAAGCTACCGATGACACCTTTCTTTCATGCTATGTCATTCCATGTCATCACCACCATCTTCTTCGCTCCATCCCGCCATCTTTGATTTAATTTGTCTAATCCACCAGGTGAGCTGCCAACAACACCTTCCTTTCATGCTCTGTCATTCCATGTCATTACAACCACCATGTTTCCCAAATACTTATGCTCTGTCATTCCATGTCCACCGTCTTGATTTTCATTTCCTTGTGCTCTGTCATTCCACCTTGATGAGCACCATCTTCGATTATGTCTGCCACCCTCTTACATAAAACTGTCACCTTGTTCCCAATTACTTATGCTGTAACTTTCCAACTTAGTTGCCTTTGCTTAACCCTGCCATCAAGTGATTTAATTTGTCTATGCCAACAGGCAAGCTGTCGACAACACCTTTCCTTCATTTGCTGTCATTCCATCTTAGTTCCTTTGTTTAGTAACCTCTCTTTCATTCTCTATCATTCCTTCCAATTTAGTCACCGCAATTAATTTATCTGCTATTTACTCGGTCCCCTCGAACCAGCATCGTAAATTGTATTCATGCTCTGTCAATCCACCTCAACTATTTAGCCTGCTGATTACTCATTCTGTAGCTTGGGCTCCACCCTGATTACTCACATTTGTTCAACTCTACCGTCTTGAATTATATCACCACCACCATTTTTCGTTTTATCATTATACATTTAACTATTGAAATCTTCCATTTAGTGGATCATTTGTGCTTACTTAAAAAATAACTGTAGTGCATTATAGGCCAGTCGTGTTGAAATTATGTAGGACCTCTCTTCACAATGCACTGCACTGAAGAAGGTCCGGACAAGTCCAGCACGACATTAGCCTTCCCTCCAAGTTTCTGAGTCAAATTTCTACCACTTTAAAAAGCGTACTTCCAAGCATGTTGCATCCATCCTGCTGTGAATATATTACAACATTAATCCAATATCATATCTTGTGAACTTCATTTGAACATATGCATTTACCACCATATAATTGATTGTGTACATCCAGTGATAGTACTTAAATAGTTTCTGTGTAGGCATAACTTTTAAATAATATATGTTATACACATAATTCCATTTATTTATTATTATAATGAACACTAACAGTATCATAATGTTTTGACAGCCCTTAAAACCCAGACAATCATATTCCCTTTATCAGGAAAGTAGGCAGGGTAAAACACCAATGAGAAATAAAACACTTTTGATTATTCATTGGAAACATAGATACATATACATTTACATACTTCCGACTACAAACATAAAATAAATCAGACACCTTACATTCGTCATACCATTCGTATAGTGTATTTCCAGCAACATGCTCACTTTTCACATAACGAATATAATCTGATAATACGCACCTCAAGACAGTCTACACTAGCTAGCATACAACCAGAGCCCTTGGCCATATATTCTTCTTCATGGCATAGTTTTCCTTTCAATGACTCTACAGCCCCTGGAATGCTATTAACATTGTACAAAGCTCGATTCGCAGTCTTGAATGATCGGTAACTGATTTCTTCCTCCAAAGGTTGATGCTTTTCCTACTTACACTCCAGCCAAACATTATATTTTATGGGACATTCTTCACATTCTTCTCTTCATTGATTATCGTTTGCTTAATTTGGTCCAGGTATGTATATATGTCTTTCGTACCTACAAACTTAATCACAATAATATAATATTTTAAAGTACTCTTGAATGCTGATTGTTTCAGATAGATCCGTACCATGTGGTTTCGAAAAAAGTTAGTACAGGGCGTTTCTTAGCTGCTGGAACACTGCCTTTACAAATCTTGATATGTCTTTTCAGTTTATCACCATGTTTGAACAGATGCGTGCATTTGACATATCATTGCATAGCACAGAAAGGGCCCTTCACGCAAGTAGTCCTTTAATGCTTCCTTGCACTTTGGCTGTAGACAAATATCTTGTCACAATATCAGCAAAGAAGCCTTTGCGAAGTCGTCGGTGGCAGCACTAATGTAGGTGTCCCATCCGAAGAAGACTATGCTGCTGTCGGTGTCATGCCTGAAAAAGTATATGGCATTGTCTGTGCCATTCCTGAAGAAGTCGTTGGTGGTGCTGCTGCAGGTTCCCCATCTGGAGAACTCGATGGCACCGGGCTTACCTCAGATATTGATGAAACAGCGACAGTATTTTCTATAATATATTCCAATTGCTTTCACGAGCTGAGAGGAAATGTCTTTCATGAGCTGAGGCGAAGTGTCTTTCATGACTGCTACTGTCAAACTAAGCTTCCTAACTGAAACCCAGCTGCTTATATTCCCACATGCAGGCACCAAACCATTAAATGTACCACCCACCATAACTCAAGTGTACCAAACAACTATACTGTCAAGGCCAACCTATAACACAAACATTCCTAATATACATCAAACTATCATTTCTGACTGAAACCAGGCAAACCAACCATATAATCTCCTATAAACCAAGAAAAACTCATTCCTGCTAATAAACCAGACCACCCCATGTACCAAACCCCTATGCCACTCAACTCACAATTTCTAATCCACCATAACTCAAGTGTACCAAGCAGTCATAAAGGTCAGACCAACCCATAATTCTAAAATACCGACAGCCCATACCTTCTACTTTGCCAGTCGACACCCGCCAAATATACTAGTCACCATGGCACCCAATGATGCTAAAAAAAACATGAGAACCACGCCAAGCAAACATTCAATCTGTACTATACAAAACCATTTCAAACATCGCAACAAAATAAACTTCTTCCCACACTAATTTACACCATCCAAATGTAATGACTGCCCATACCAACCACTTATATCAAGCATGCCTTAGCATTACAGGACTCCCCAACACACACATTCTGTCCATGCCATTTGATGTACACCATCAATTACCTGTCAGATATACTGGAAACAATACAACCCAACATACCAACCATTCAATCCATCATAACCCAAGTGTACCAAGCAATTTAAAATTCAGACCATCTCATAATATGAACATCCATACTATTTGCCAAACTATCATTACTGACTGAAACCAGGTTAACTAACGATATCATTTTCTATAACACAAGAAAAACCCCGTCATTCTAATCATCCATGCCACCTAACACACCAATCAAACCATCCATAATTGCTCGGGTGTACCAAGAAACCATACATTTGGGACCAGCCCATAACACAAAATCCATTTTATATGCTCTAACAACCCACACAATGTATATTTACCACCCATACCACCCACTGTAACTCAAGCATACCTCAGCAATTCAGTCCACATAGGCTTCACCAAAAAATATATAAATATTACCAAAACCTCCACCATACCAACTGACACCTGCCAAATCCACTCACCACCCATACCATCTACTGTAACTCTAGCATGCCTTAGCAGTACAGGACTCACCAACACATACATACAGAGCATACCACTGGACATATACCACAATCACCAGACAGATATACTGGAAACCATACCATCCAACATACCAACCATACCATGCATCGTAACCCAAGTGTACCAAGCAACATTACAACCCAGGCAAACCCATAAAACAAACATTCCTTCCATTTGCCAAACTATCATTACCAACTGATACCCGACCAATCAATGCGCCATCTCATATAACCCCAGAAAAACTCAACATTCCACACACAACACTCACGAATCATACAATTCATCATAGCTCGAGTGTACCAAGCAACTATAGAGTTGAGAGCAGCGCTGAACCAAATACCCATTCCAATTTACTCTAATGATCAACACTGCCTAAACTCACCACCCAGTATAACTAAAGAATGCCTCAACTATTCCGCCTACGCAGGGTTTAACAAAAAATGCTTATTACCCATAGCATCTCCTCTACCAGCCGACACCACAGAAATTTACTTCGAAACATACCACCCAACATATAATACAGACCACACCAACTAATATATAACAAAATAAATACTAACTATTATATCTGTCATAACATCATTACCAGTAGACACCTGCCAAATATTCAAGATAATGTCAACCAAATATAACAAACAACACATTAGACAAACAAACCAGCTGATTCTACAAAGCATATAGACCAACAACCAAACTGACCACCATACCTCCAGCATACCANTAGACAAACAAACCAGCTGATTCTACAAAGCATATAGACCAACAACCAAACTGACCACCATACCTCCAGCATACCAAACAGAAATACTAATAACCCTACCGACCAGCAGTACTGTACAACCATAACCCAGCATACTTCAGTCACACCACACACATACATCATAAGCAAAACACTACACCATACCATACTAACAACTCATTTCATAATGCTCATACCAACCATATGCCCACAGACTAAGTCAAACATGTGAACACCAATAAACCAGCCGATTATACTAGCCATCCATACCATTAACCAAATCNCCCACAGACTAAGTCAAACATGTGAACACCAATAAACCAGCCGATTATACTAGCCATCCATACCATTAACCAAATCGACCAAAAGATAGTAGGTACCATCCCCATAGCATACCTAAGAACCTTATCAATCAACCATTCGGATATACCAGCCATCCATACCAATAACTACACCTACAAAACCTACCAGGTACCATACCTCCAGTATACTAAATAATTATATTGATAATCCCAGTGGCACTGCTCTCAAAACCTCTATGTTAAGAGCTGCCCAAATCTCTTCACTTTTCCCCAGTAGTACTGAGAACCCATACAGATCATAACTTTCACCATAAAACTAGCTTACCAACATGGCACCAGAATATATCAGACAACCAAAGCAACCACCATACCTCAAACCACACCAACCGTATCAATGTGAAGCGAAGAGTATAAACTATTACCGAAAAAANTTTGAAGCCAAGAGTATAAACTATTACCGAAAAAATCGCATCCAAACCAAATGTATAATCAGCTCTAACCCAAGTATACCTCTATCATACTATAAATTACACAGATCATATTAAACAGCGATCTGAGACATACTGATCGATCATAACAGTCAAGTATATTGACCACTGTATCATTTACCATTTTATCTAACCTCGCTAGTTTTACATACACCCATCAGTACGACCAATTAAATATTCCATTCATAAATTTCAGCAATGCTATCATAACATGCATACCATCCGTTTAACTATTCTACGACACTCATACATGTCTAGTTCACAGATAGCATACAAACTTACCATGCCATCCAATCATACTAACCAAAATGTACATCAAACGATTTCATTCACACAAACTGATCATGCCATTAAACCATTTTGCCCACACCATAAAAACTCAACTCTTTCCATTCTACCAAAGCAACCGAACACGTAGTCAGGCCATTCCATATCAACATATTAGCTCCATACAATCCAACTAACAGTATATCAACCATACAGTCAGTCAAGAAATATTAAAAAAAAAAACCTTTAATAACCATATCATCAAAACAATATTTAATACTGACATAACACCACAACATGTATTTTCGTACAAAATCGGCAGGGTGAGGGGAGGTGGTAGCTTCAAGCCTCCATGCTGACAGTCTGCGCTCGCCTGCCAAGCTACGCAGCCGCGTCGGTACGAACGTCCACGACAACTTATGTCGAATGGGTCACCAACAAAATAAGTCTCAGCTTCCTCCTTAATCTATCCCCGTGTTAGGGCGCACAATTTTCTGCACTGATATTAATGCTGGATATTCGGTGTTCCAGCACCGTCACAAGTGACAGCACGAGAAAATGAAATCCAAGTTGATGGACACGTAAAGATTATGGTCAAAAACAAGATGGCGCTTCTAAATTGTACCAGAAAACAAAATTGCATTTTAATATAACAGCCGGAAACAAGATGGTGGTGGTGGCTCCTCAGTTTACTCCCTTAGACCCTGTTTCAGAAAAAAGGGGGTGTTTTTGAGGGGAAAATGTGGCTTCTTCATGGCAAAAAGCGAGCCCCTCGAATTGGATGAAAAGGGCTTTAGAGGGATCATTTTAGCATTCGGGGTGGCTCAGTACTTTTTTGATGGAAAATGGGGAAATTTTGAGAGGAACATGTAATTTTGAAGGAAAAAGGCAAATCTGACGGAAATTCTAGGAATTTGGAGCCTTTTTAAGGGAAAGATGTAATTTTTGAGGGAAAAATAGGAAAAACAATATAGCTGTTGGAAACACTCCGCCTCCGAATCCTGAATCCTGTCCCAGAAGGAACAAAACCTTAATACGACTTCATAAAATGTTTGCAAAAATTTAAAAATTTTGGCTATACAAATTTATACTTTCCCATTACATTATTACATTTTTCACTTATAATTTCTAAACTTACATCTAAAAAAAAAAAATTACGTCAATCGTAAAATCCTTTGTAACCTGTCCATAACGCCACCTGTTTTTTTGCAAAAATATTTTTGCGAAGGCAAGACTACAATGCTCTATGATATACGTGCAGATATTCTTTGTCGGGAGACAGTTCCTTATCTGACTGGGCCAACCAGAATTAGGTAACACCGACACTGAGTGTCCGTGATCTTCCAATCATGAAATGTAGTCCTTTGTACAGTAAATCTTGTGTAGGTAGGGTTCAACGTCGCGTTGACAGCGAGGTCATGAGAGACGAAACAAGTTGCTAAGAGAAGCAGGGACGTTGAAGGGATCGACTATGTTCTGTGGTGTGTAACCATCCCAGTAGCTTGGAATGATTTCGGGAAACCATAAAAACCAGAAACCTGATGGCGAAACAAGGGATCCAGCCCGGCCCTCAGAAACGCAGGCCCAGCAGTGTTTTACCACGCACCAACTCGCCACTCGCTCGATAAGTCTTGCATGAAGTTTTCGTGTTAAAATAATAACATTGGGCAGTGATCAACTCATTAATGATGAGCGTACAAACGTAAAAACCTCAAATACCGTAAATGCAGAGGACATATCGAGGGAGACATCGCAATATGTTACAAGAATTAGACTGTTGAAAAACTTGCACTTGCAGTGAACTCTTAACGGTACTGGATCCCTAAGGGACTATTCTAAGACAACCTGATTACTCTTTACTGGTGATATGAAACCGAACTGATTATTTCACAATGTGGGTTATAGAGAGTGAAGTTTGGTCTTAGCTCGTTAATATAGTGTCTATAAACAGAACCGCAACGCCGTTATGATGTTGGCTTAGTCCAGAATTTGCAGCCTCTTTATTACGACTGTAAACGAAAGATAAGGGCCAAATGTTGCAACCTGAGTGCGCGGGCCTACAAGGCTATTTGCAGCCGAGTCTGTTTTCTTTCCTGTTTGAAACAAGATAGTTGGAATAACATGGTCGTTGATAACTGGAACAGTTTCTCATAGAGGAGCTTGATATTCTAGCGGCACATTAGAATTTATCGGAGCAACATTATTACACGTGTGACTTGCATCCCTGTCGGTTTCAATACATGTTTGAAACAGATAAGCCAAGAGCAGGTCAAGGTTATATGGTTCACGTAGTCCGGATGGAACTTCCTCCCAGTAATGATGTTGGCTGGGCTGGAAGCTTGCCACCTCACTATCACTAGTGGTAAATGCAAAATGTCGTGGCTGAGTGCGCGTGGCTGAGATAGTGTACCAAGCAATTTAAAATTCAGACCATCTCATAATATGAACATCCATACTATTTGCCAAACTATCATTACTAACTGAAACCAGGTTAACTAACGATATCATATTCTATAACCCAAGAAAAACCCCGTCATTCTAATCATCCATGCCACCCAACACACCAATCATACCATCCATCATTGCTCGGGTGTACCAAGAAACCATACATTTGGGACCAGCCCATAACACAAAATCAATTTTATATGCTCTAACAACCCACACAATGTATATTTACCACCCATACCACCCACTGTAACTCAAGCATACCTCAGCAATTCAGTCCACATAGGCTTCACCAAAAAATATATAAATATTACCAAAACCTCCACCATACCAACTGACACCTGCCAAATCCACTCACCACCCATACCATCTACTGTAACTCTAGCATGCCTTAGCAGTACAGGACTCACCAACACATACATACAGAGCATACCACTGGACATATAC
>NQII01003842.1:216605-244386 GCA_002778355.1 Clitarchus hookeri | reverse complement strand
ATAGCAAACTAATAAACATTTTTTTAAAAAAGCTGAACAAATCTGGCACAACCTAACCTAGGAACAATTAACTATTAATTTAATTATATTTACTTGCAAAGAAAACGTGTAAACATATTTGTAAGGCCCTGCCAGCATTACACCAAACAATTATTAGGCATGTTCTGCAGATTAAAACTAAGATTTTCACAACAAGAACATACTAGAAAATGTACAACATTGCAAATATACCTAGAGTATACTTAAACTGCAACTAATTACTAGAAATAATACAACATTAATGAACCAATACTCAATCTAAGTGGTTCTGTTCTGAAATACAGCGAGCTACAATTTATTCCCTTAAGTCTTGTTTAATGAATTCACAACATTCATTGCCAGCCCTGATTAACTGTGTCATACTGCCAAACAACTTCCCCATCTTGACTGTTAAGATAATCACATAATACATTCCGTGTTGTAAGGCAGCTCTAGCCGAGTTGTTGGCACCAATCCTTCCTAGATCTTGAAGAAGAGGTGTCGCTTCAATATGTTGCCACCATTCCCCAGGTAAGATTGCACCATTTGCCTCATTGTCAACGTATGATGCTGGGCAGTACAGATTTCTGTTTGTCGGACTACTTTCCATAACAAAATTGTAGAGGGAAATTGCTGCCTTGACATAACTCTCCACCATGAACGGCTCTGCATGCAACCGAGATCGTAATGCACGCCACCTTGTTGTCAAAATCCCAAAGGTGTTTTCAATCACACGCCTAGCTCTGGAAAGTATGTAATTGAAAATTCTCTTGCTGTCAGGTAAGTTGTGCCCAGCATAAGGCCTCATAATATGTAGTGACAAAGGAANAACTGTGGCCAAGAGTTGGCTCAATCGAGCTGTACAGAGCAGTCGGGAAGTTTGTGGAATCCCGAACTGGAATTGTTGCTCCCACCACAAATAAATCACCTCACCGACTGTATCCCTGAGAGTGACGATGGCGAACCCGAGACCTGCCCAGGACCCAGTCGTGTGGCAGTTGATGGAAGTAAAAGAAGACGCGTCAATCCACCAGAGGATAGATCGGTCAGAGTGCGTAAGGGAAGGGTTCAGCAGACAGAGTCTGCTCTTATACAATCAATAAACTCTCTTAACGGTCTAATCGCAGCAAAGTCGTTAAAAGAGAATTCTACCAATAGTTCACAAACAACAAAAACCAGAAAAAATGAAATTTTTACACAACTCATGATGCTGGAGTTGGAAGATATTCCAGAACAACATAAGATGGGGGCTAAGAAGAGGCTGTACGATTTTTTAATACAGTTGAAGGAAGAATATAGTTCGTAAGAATTTCCAGAAAAATATAGCATATAGATTTTGTTTAGAAAAAAATATTTGTAGGCNAAGAGGCTGTACGATTTTTTAATACAGTTGAAGGAAGAACATAGTTCGTAAGAATTTCCAGAAAAATATAGCATATAGATTTTGTTTAGAAAAAAATATTTGTAGGTTAAGTTTTTATAACACATAAAATGTGAGTATCTGAAATTATTATAAATAAAAACATTGTAACTATTTCCATCAGTATTCCTTTTTTATTGTCCACAGCAAATTTGGCAGTTTTGGAACATATGTTTTGGAGTGATTTGTGAGACTTGGTTCTACAAGACTCTGTTCTTAAATTTATGAAGCAAGCACTACATGGATCTTGCAGCTAAAGGAAATTTTATACAAATGTCCAATGGCTAGTAAGTTACAGCTAAAAAAACTAGTATGCATTGGTAATATTCAAAATTAAATCTATAAATTTATTTTATTAATTACATGTGTAATCTTTCTTGTGTTATAAAGGGCAACTTACCCAATAATGCTGTTTTAACATTGCTTATAACATGAAAATGTTACAGTGCAGTGTTTTAATTTACATTTGATGTATTTTGAAATATACTCTTTAGACATCCAGTAAGTTATAAACAGGTCAGTCATTAACATCACTTTAAATCAACAAAATTTTCCGGATTCTATTGAGTGTGACTCACCAGCATAGGATACCTGGGATAAGTTGTCATGCCTGGAATCACTACAGCAAGAAATAAGTTTTGAAATATTATTAAACAAACCTATGTTTTAAAACCACTTACCCTTATACTCTGCATTGCTATTATACAAACACACATCATAGCAAACTAATAAACATTTTTTTAAAAAAGCTGAACAAATCTGGCACAACCTAACCTAGGAACAATTAACTATGAATTTAATTATATTTACTTCCAAAGAAAACGTGTAAACATATTTGTAAGGCCCTGCCAGCATTACACCAAACAATTATTAGGCATGTTCTGCAGATTAAAACTAAGATGTTCACAACAAGAACATACTAGAAAATGTACAACATTGCAAATATACCTAGAGTATACTTAAACTGCAACTAATTACTAGAAATAATACAACATTAATGAACCAATACTCAATCTAAGTGGTTCTGTTCTGAAATACAGCGAGCTACAATTTATTCCCTTAAGTCTTGTTTAATGAATTCACAACATTCATTGCCAGCCCTGATTAACTGTGTCATACTGCCAAACAACTTCCCCATATTGACTGTTAAGATAATCACATAATACGTTCCGTGTTGTAATGGCAGCTCTAGCCGAGTTGTTGGCACCAATCCTTCCCAGATCTTGAAGAAGAGATGTCGCTTCAATATCTTGACGCCATTCCCCAGGTAAGATTGCACCATTTGCCTCACTGTCAACGTATGATGCTGGGCAGTACAAATTTCTGTTTGTCGGGCTACTTTCCATAACAAAATTGTGTGAGGAAAATTGCTGCCTTGACATAATTCTCCACCATGAACGGCTCTGCATGCAACCGAGATCGTAATGCACGCCACCTTGTTGTCAAAATCCCAAAGGTGTTTTCAATCACACGCCTAGCTCTGGAAAGTCTGTAATTGAAAATTCTCTTGCTGTCAGGTAAGTTGTGCCCAGCATAAGGCCTCATAATATGTAGTGACAAAGGAAATGCTTGGTCAGCGACACACCAAAATGGCATTTCCTTGTTTGTATTGGGCAGTGGACTGTTCGGAGGCAGACTGAGATCTCCATTGGTAAGTGCAGTTCCAAAGCTGGACTCCGAAAAAATGCTAGAATCATTGCGAGCCCCTGCAATAACAACAAATTTCCCATTGCTGGAGACCAAAACACAGCAAATTTATAACTAATGCTTATAATTTAAAATGATTTCTAGTTACATGTCACTGTTAAGAAAAAAGTACACACAATGTACAATGAATAGTTACTGTAACCACAAAGGCGTGTCTACAACTCAAAAGCCATTATAATCACTCTAGTAATAATGATTAGGACGACATGAATGAAATGGATACTTTTTGAAGACATATATTTGTACACTACTTATACATATTACTTACCATATGCACCAATATCCACCCAGGTAAATTTGTACCTGGCATCGCACATGGCCATCAGCACAATACTGTTCCTACTCTTATAGTTAAAATATTCACTCCCACTGTTTTTTGGGGCTTGAATGTCAATGTGCTTAATTCCAGAGGCTCCAGAACTCGTCAACAATTTTCTTCCAGCCTTCTCTGTGTGGAATGCCGACATATTTTTCCCGTAAAACTCTCCATATGGCATTGCATGTTTCTTCTATTACTTTTTGCACGGTAGAGTGGCCACGCCGAAAGCTCCATGCAATTGTCTTTTTACTCCCACCATGTGCAAGGAACCTGCAATGGCATACATACAGATATTAACAAAGTGTCTAGTAATTATCTTTAAGAGAATATAAAAAAGTAGTAATATTTTTTGTCCCATTACGCGCAAAAGGTTTTAGTGTGTGAAGTACCTGATAGTAATAGCCAATCTCTCTTCAGGACTAATGGCCCGACGAAAGGATGATTTTGACAGGTGTGGTTTCAGCAACTGCAACAGGTAATCCCATTGCCACACCTCCATCCGAGTGTATTCTCGAAATCTGTAGTGGCTGTTCTCTTTCATTCTTGTAAAGAGAGTGAAATATTCACCCTCTTTGACGACAGAATTCCTGTTGTCCGGATGTATCCAGTACCGCCTTCTTGCACTCCTGGCTTGTCTTTTCCATGCCAAATAAGCAAGTGACAGTACTGATACAGCAGATGCCAACACAAATATATCATCATTGGCCATGATTTACCTGTACAAACAGATCGTCTCAAGTTGTGTTAAGTACCGGTACATAACCCTAAAATATTTAATTAAAATTATGTTTGGTAATTTAAAATATTTAGCTTAACGAATTAATTCAGTTTTTACCTTCCAGTTGGGTTTGGTGTATGGATATTATGGGGCTAGAAGATCGTTTTCCCAGTGTTTCTTTATTCCAAAACTAAACTAGCAGTGTTTACAAACAATCCTTCAAAATCATGGACTGCACATTGTGAATTGCATTCGACTGCCGACTGCCGACTGCTGAACGCCGACTGCCGACTGCCGACTGCCGACTGCGCATTGTGAATAGGCCCTAAGCGCAATGCTTTCAACTAGCGTGCAGTGTTATAGTGCTGCGTGTGTCTATGGGACTTAGCGGCGACTGTGTCATTGGTGAATATTATTTTCTATGAGGTCGTCGTTTACGCATATCTAAGTAAATAAATATTCCACAAATATAATTTTTTGGCAAAAAAAAAAGAAGGCATAGACCAATTAGCGAAGGCCACATAGTTTTTCTTTTATCATATTAAGTGTATTCAAAGGAAAAAATCGTGGAAATAGTAACAACTTTTTTTTTTAAGAGTTTGCTTACACAGTTTCCTTATGAAGTATGATGCAAGTAAAATCATAATGACGCAGTTGAATCTGTGGGCTTTCATCGCTTGTAAAGAAGTCCCACTGTTATACATAGCATTTGCATAATATAGCACAATGACTAAAGCGCTGCACGCCCTGCCTGTAAGAGCGGTTAGATGCTAGGCGCCCGTGTTAGTTTCGCCATTATCACTGCCTTGTGTCTGTGCTTTGAGCACGCAAAATCGGTTCCGGTTATAGGACCTTTAAGGGCGTTCATGAGGCTAAAATTTATTTTCTACATTTTTAGCATTTCGCATTCGTTTTTGCTTTGATATGAAATAACTGAACTGCCCAAAAAGAGGTAAAATAATGGAGTGATTTTTTTTTATTAATAGGAACTTTAAATTTATATACATATTCGTAAAAATTTCAAATTGAACCAAATTAACAGGTTAGAATTAAGCTCAAAATAATATATTGTTCCTTTTATTAGAAAGAAGTGAAGAATATTTCTTGGTGATATGTTACATGGTTCACCTGCATTTCAATTTAAGCTATTGTGAAATAAAATTGAAAGCCAACATAGCTGGAAGAGGGTGAATCAAGTGTCGGTCGGATTTCAAAGAAATTGCACGTGCCACTCCTGTGACATTAATAAACATTTTAGTTGAAACCAAACGTTATGTCAAAATAAGTTTTGCAATTTTTACGAGGTAAGATTTTAATTTTAAAGTCTCATTATTTCCCCTAAAAAATCATTCATGTTAATTTACAATTTTTTTGGTATTTTAATCAATTTATTATGTATATCATGTCACAAAACAAATTTCCTTAAAATCTAGAAAAGTGTTGGCTCTTGGGCAGTTTTAAACCACAGCAAGTCGAAATTTTTGACTCTAACGTCATCGACTATAAGTGTCATCTAAAAGCTGTACAATATACAGTATGAGCAAACATAACACCGATGAACCCCACCTGCATATTCCTTTTGGAAAAATAAGTGGAAAACATGTATGCGACATATGATCGAAAATGCTTCTTAAGGGCGATATGCACCCTTGAAGGTGGAGCGAAAACGCAAGTTTTTGTAAACATTACCAAAAAATGTATTTGGAATGGAACAATGACATTCAGAATAATGTGTAGTTGCACGAATATCAGCAACCACTGCAAAAACAGTCGCTGCCATAACATTTTGTCAAAGAAAATAAGGGTTGCATACCTTTTGTCGCATACAATTCCGTGATGCCGAAGGTTAATTAGTTTTCTAATGACGGATTATAAATGAGCACGTTCGGAAAAGGTTATCTTGTGTTATCACTCTAAACCCCGCCGTTTTCGAGGAATTCATGCGTAAATGTCAAAACCATTGCGTTATTGCGCATGGTAAGCAAGCAACACTTGACGCTACTCCCCATCAGTGGGTCATAGGGTCCTCAGTTAATGTTAGATGGCACAGACTATAAGGTGCCTTGAAGGTTGAGGTTATATAAAACAATGCTTCATTACGTCTTGGTTTTAACATGTTCATTTGCCCGGGAATTTATTCATGCATTCCCGGAACTTTTCCGGGAGTTTATACCTACTTTCCCGCCACCTTGTGCCGAGAATTTACTCATACCTTTCGACCCTGCGAGTTCTTGGCCTGAAGGGCTGATTACAATGTTCTGGCTAACGTTTCCGATGCTGTGGGGGCATTAGGTGACAGGATACGTCCCTGAGTGACGACGTTGTTACTTAACTGTATTTGTTGCGGGGTAGTTGTTCCAGCAGTAGTTGAGATCTGGTGAGTTGGGTGGACCTGTTACAGGCCTTCGGACAGACTGTCTCTGCGAACTGACTCGGCCGGGGCCCGAACCCCCGGCCTCTGCTAACTGAGTTGACTTCCTCTCTCGGCGCGCAATTCTAACTGACTCTGGTTCAACTGATTCAACTAATCTTCCCGGCGCGGAGTATCGCAGCTTCCGATTGCCCCGATATGACTGACCCCCTACTTGTCTCTAAAAACGGCTTTTAAACTATTGGGGCGCCCTCCCTAGATTCCTACATGTGCCTCTCTTTTTGGGGGGAGGGGTGGTGGGAGAAGGGATCAGACCAAAAAATATGTCATACACGCGTCATGGTTCTTGATGGTTGGCGGTAAGGGGGTGGTGTGGGCCAGTTGCCCCTGTCATACACTGTCAGCTTATTCTTTGTGCATATCACCCTTTCAGCACGTATTTTAATGTATTTTAATTTCTCTCGTAGGCGGAAGTCACCAGACTATCGCGTCATTTCTTAGGCTTGTACAAGTTTCACTGGGTTTGCTGGGGGGTGGGGGAGAGGCCCGTGGTCGGTAAGTGCTACCCCACCGTGGCTTGACCTCGGCATGTGTTAATGGGTAACACATGTTGTCCGGGAGGCCCTACACTGGTTTAAGCTGGCCGGGAAGGGGGTGTGTGAGGGTTGTGACAGCGCCGCTTCTAAAACTTCCAATATGCGTTACGCATCACATTCATCACACATGGTGTGATCGAGTGTAGCATGGCATAGCACATGTTGATGGTTTCGAAATGATATTTAACAGGTGTGGCTTGTGTGATAAAAATGTAGGTTTTATTCTTAATATACAAATTGTCACAATATTGCGATAATAATGTGTTCGAGGATCACAGCCCATTTCTCGGCTCAGGCAGAACATTGTCACGTTCCTGGCGTGATAGATTGTGTGCGTTCAGACAATGAAACACACACTGACCAAGTTAGTATGGCCGGTAGGGTATGTCCAGGTAAGCAAAGGCTGTATTTCCGGTTGCTCTCCCGGCAGGCACGACAAGACAATTACTGTGATTTTTATGCATGAATTCCTCGAAAATGGTGAAGTTTAGAGCGATAACGCAAGCCAAAGTTTTTCGTTGCTTTAAACGTGTTTATATAGTCTATTCGCGGTTTCTTCACTCTTTTTGAATCAAACATTTGAAAAAAAAAAACCAATATATCACGTGTTTGATTGTTTCCTAAATATGTCTTGTATCACAAGCGTCTTACACTTGTGTTAACATAAAAATACCTTATTTTTTATTAAATTGAACTTTTACTTATATTATTTATAAATTATATATTTTTCATTTACAACTAATATGAATAAATACAGGGACAAAATATATGCGTTGGTAATGCCTAGTAAGAAATTGTTATTATGCAAAATAGTATTACACTGAGTTCGCACGAATGCAGTGCTTTGGCCCTTTGGTGTTATTTTTCTAAGCTTTGTTTATATGACGCTTAGGAATATCCCGTAAGTAGAAATTTAGCAGTGCTTCAGAAAAGTTGGAAGTAACCGTGAATGGAGTATATTAATAATCCGTCATTGGAAAACCAATTAACCTTCGGCATCACAGAATTTTATGCGGAAAAGTTTTGCAACACTTATTTTGCACTGGTTTTGCAGTGGTTGCAGGTATTCGTTCAACTACACATTATTCTGAATGTTTTAAGTTTAATTTCAAATACGTTTTTTATAATATTTACAATAAAAATATGTTTTATCCCCATCTTCAAGAGCACATGCCATCCTCAAGAATCATCTTCGACCATACGTCGTATACATGTTTTCGACTTATTTTTCCATAAAGGATATGCAGGTGGAGTTCGTCGAGATATTTCAGACTCATCACGTATACATACAACACAAATTTTGGATTTTTTTTTNGATATGCAGGTGGAGTTCGTCGAGATATTTCAGACTCATCACGTATACATACAACACAAATTTTGGATTTTTTTTTATAAACCGGAATGTAAAGTATTGTAGACGACATACCAGTGGTGTAATGAGGTGACGCTTATGAACGTCTCGTCAAGAGAGTAGAGAGTTAATTAAAAACCGACGACTTCTGCTCGAACAAGCAAGAACGGGGAAGTAATCTATCAGGGCATATTTCAAGGAACCATTCCGACATTCGCCTGGAGNGATATGCAGGTGGAGTTCGTCGAGATATTTCAGACTCATCACGTATACATACAACACAAATTTTGGATTTTTTTTTTATAAACCGGAATGTAAAGTATTGTAGACGACATACCAGTGGTGTAATGAGGTGACGCTTATGAACGTCTCGTCAAGAGAGTAGAGAGTTAATTAGAAACCGACGACTTATGCTCGAACAAGCAAGAACGGGGAAGTAATCTATCAGGGCATATTTCAAGGAACCATTCCGACATTCGCCTGGAGNATGCTCGAACAAGCAAGAACGGGGAAGTAATCTATCAGGGCATATTTCAAGGAACCATTCCGACATTCGCCTGGAGTGAACAATGGAAAACCGAAATTACTGACGGTCAGACGACAGAGTGACAGGGGTGAAACAGCCACTTATACAGCGAACTCCAGCCGCACACGCTGGCAAAATGGCGTCACTTGCCAGCAACATGTCGGAAAGCTGTTCACCAATCAGCGCCTGGTAACCTTATCGCCAGCCGACAGCCCAGCCAATCTTTTGCAGCATGCAGTAGCCAATCATACACGAGGTCTGTTTCCAGAGCCTCGCGCAGCCAATCAGAAAATTGGTTGTCCACATCAAATGAACCGCCACGCCGTTTCGTCTCTGTGTGGTCGGACCGGGAATCTAATTCTGCTGTTTTACTACTGTGCCACCTCACCCTGTGGGAGAGGTAAAGGGGAGCAGGCTAGCTTGAAACATGTTTAAACAATTTTTGTGATAGTAAATGCACCTATTACAGTACCCTACCTAAATTAATTTGTAAGTTAACTACATGGACTTGTGGTTGATGCTTCCGATCATAGTGGGTGGGCCAACAACCTTTACAAACACCTCTATTCTTCATCCATCCTTCGAGCACAAAATGCTAGTTATCCTTTTCAAGAATAAGATATCATTCCCGACTGATATTTCGATACACACACAGTCCAGTCTGAAACGCGACTGGAATTATGTAAGTAAATCCGACTGGAACGTTAAACTGCAGATTCACTGCTGATTCCGGATGATGTCAACACGCAATTGAACTGTAAAAAAAAAAAAAACAGGAAAGGTAAGTCCATATTATTACATTACTTAAATAGCATATAACTGCTTGCAACGTACAATCAAGAAAATAAATGTTGGGTGTGGAAAAAAATGAATACCCTCTAGATATGTTAACTGCTGAAGATTTCTACAAATTTTGATATTTCGTGTCTCGTCTAAATATCTATTTTGTACTGTATAGGCTTTCGTCGAAAGTTGGTTCTTTAATTTGGTTAAGTCCGACTTGATATTGCCTTCGCTATTGATCACATTGAAGTTTAAAAATATAGTGTAACCATTTTCATTTATTCTTAATACAGTTACAACTTCGGTCGGTGCTTTAGCAGCAAAGAGACACTGTGAGGATGCCAGCTTTCCGACCCTGGGAGGAATGCAGAAGAGGGTGGCAAGTGTCAACGCCCCGCGCGCAACCCTCTTTCTGCTCACAGAACAAAAGGAGTGGTAATGGTTCTGTAGCAGAATACTTTTCAAACCAAAAATATTTGCTCACCTTTTCAAAGTGGCTGAGCTAAGTCTTCCTGACACCAGACTCGTCGCATGCAGAAGCCATGCTCTCAGCTTCTGAACTCTTGTTATCACTGTCGCTATCACTGCTGCCGCCTCNATGCAGAAGCCATGCTCTCAGCTTCTGAACTCTTGTTATCACTGTCGCTATCACTGCTGCCGCCTCCTAAATTGATGATCATAGCATCCATTATGTCCGGAAGAATGCAGTCTGTTTGACAATACTGTTGTTCCATTTCCTCTACATGTTTACGGTACCCTTCCCAGTCTTGTATAGTAACTGATAAAATAGCTGATTATATAAGTTCTGTAATCATTTTAAGTGATAAGTCACCAGTTACATTTCTTTATCTAACTAATCTGTTCATTTTCACCCTTGTGAATTATATGTGTTTAGGTCGCACATGTAGTATGGCGGTAGTCTGAGAACCGCGTGACATTGGACTGCTAGTTCTGCGTCATTCTTAAATGATTTATGCCTTGATTTTTTCATTTCAACAAATTTATATAAGTGAACTTTGTGCATAGATTCAACAAACAGCACGCCTGTCTTCTGTAGCCTTGATATATCGCGCTTCAAAGAATATTTTGTAGGTGGTTTATCTACTAGCATGGAGTGGTACAGTGCATTGTACATTACTAACACGGATTTTTCTGGCATGTTTGGAAGCAGTTTTTAACCACCCACTTTTTAAAATTTACATGGTTCCTTTGACCTTGATAGTCACCGTTAAGAGATCCGGCAGTGTACACGAGCTGCGCATTAGGAACATACCCTTTCCTGTTTTCTGCATGTACTACGATGAGTCTTTTACCCGCACCACTGTTTACATCTTATTCTAAACCAAATCCTTTGTCACGTTGTCAACACTTTGAAAAAGTCAAGTTGATATCAACCCAGCTTTCGTCTAAGAAAATTATTTCGAGGCCAATATCACGGAAGTGTTGGAAGCATTTTAGTGGTCATGTCACAAAATTCGCTCTCTCAATACGTATTTTAAGCTTTGCTTGACACTTTCTCCACTTGAAACCCATACTTTTTAATAATCTGTCGTGTGATTTTCTTCCCCATGGAAAACTGATTTTACTTTTTACGACTGATAATAAATTCGCGATTGTTGGCACTTTTTTTATGTATGTTAAAATTATGAATAGTGTTTCGAATTATACATCGATCAAATTCATCAGCAAAACTAGAATGAGCTGTGGTCTGCTTACTCATTTCTTCCACGGAGTGGATAATGGTTCGTTTGGATCCGATTCATTGCGTCTTTTGTTTTCCTTACCTATTAATTTTTTGGTTGTTTGACTGACACCGGTATAAAATGATGCGCGGGAAGTAGTTTTTTTTTTAAAAGAAAAATAATTCTTATTAACTTTTTTATTAAATTCTTTGATAACATGATTTCTTACCTCGCATCCTTCACTGTGAATAACTTTGTTCTTTTTCGGAGGCGACATTTTACATTCCAGGCTGTATTTAAACTACGGAAATAGAAGAAAATACCGAACGACACTAGTGCAATAAACTGTAAGCGAAACCTCACGATGCATTGGCGGGAACGATTCTTTCAGGACGAATACCACAGCACATCTGCTGTCCAGACGGCGCCGTTATCAGCGAGGCACTTCCTCCGTCGCCAGTCTCTCTGCGCGGGGGGAGGATCGTACGGTCACCCCGGTGGGGGGAGTGTAGGTTGGTCATTCGAGGTGGCGTGGCAGTACTAGGCTATGGTAGCCGAGACGAACTTACTTACCGGTTTCCGGAAAGGATGGGTGATGCGTCTCTTATAGCCTCTCAACATCCATGGCAACCCAGGGCTTCTCGTGCCACCCCTGATTAAACAGACTGGGCTCTGCCGCCCGTGCCCTATGGGAAACAGTTTTCTAGCGGCTGTTCAGGGGTATCTGCCGTGATGGCTTGGGCCGATAGATAGTACCAAGGCCCGACCACTTGGTGGGGTGTTGGACCTCTTGGCACTCAGGCCACTGGGGCCCAAAACAGGAATTTCCCTGTGAAGAAATTCTAGGATGGTAAAGGACGCGTGTCTGATGTTGCGAGTCGGCCTGGTGTGCGGCTTCGTGTGAGCTCGGCTCCTGGTGAAGACAGCAAAGGGAGTAAAACCGGACGGTCATGGCGGTACCCACCTGTTCTGAGGGACTCCGCACACTCCCGCATGGAGGTTAGGCGACGCAGTCGGACACAGGAAAACCCATACGTGCCATGGAAATTAAGAGGGAGCACGGGATGATCCGCTTGGCCCATCCAGGGGTACTCCCTGGAATTTGGATCAGACGAGGTTGGACTCGTGCTGGCAGTGGTTGACTCCGCATGCTGGAGAAGGCTCGGAGAGATTCCCCCTCTTGCTAAAAGAGCCGGACGTTGAACAGGATTGTTCCGGGGGCGTGCCCGAGATCACGTCAGGGGCGTGGGTAGTGCTCCGGCTATACCACACGCTTGGTAATCTGAGTGCTAGAATCTCAGGCCTTGTGGTAGGACATGCTCTGTGCGATCTGCAATATCAGATCGGGGCTCTGCCTGGTGCGGCCTGTGTACAGGTCGGGGCAAACGGGTTTGGTCAATTCAGAAAGCGCTGGTCATGTCTGCGATGAGAGGGCGTGATCCCTCTTCCCCGCCTACTGGGAGGCCGGGGTGCGGTATGGCCTCGCGGCTAAGAGCGCCCCGTTAACAAATAAGAGCTCGGCTTCGGTCGTGTCTAACAGTAGTCTCTCTGCGCCAGGCTGAGCCTCTCACCCTTCAACCCCCACCTACACTGCTTTCAGGGTCGGCGAGCTGGGACCTTAACAGTACTGACTATGTATTGTGTATACCTAATATAGGCTATTTATTCATGATAAAGTGAGCACTTTTGAGACCCTAGTTAATTTTTCCTTTCAGCCATTTTTGATCCTTTAAAAACCTTTTTAAATAAATATTGACATGTTAGTAATAAATACGATGTGTATATTCCATTGCACTCGGAAGTTAACGTCTAAGGCTAAAATAAAATTTATTTAATGACTATTATTCCAAATGCGAGGGCTTTCAAAAGTGCTCGCTTTACCGTGAATAGCCTACACTGAGGTGACAAAAGTCATGGGATAGCAATATGCAGATATACAGATGGCAGTAGTATCGCGTGTAAAATGTATAAATGGGCAGTGCAATGGTTGGGCTTTCATTTGTAGTGAAAAGGTTTCTGACGTGATTATGGCAGCACGACGGGAATTTACAGACTTTGAACGCGGAATGGTAGTTGGAGCTAGACGCATGGGACATTCCATTTCGGAAATT
This sequence comes from Clitarchus hookeri, assembly GCA_002778355.1. Classification (NCBI taxonomy): domain Eukaryota; kingdom Metazoa; phylum Arthropoda; class Insecta; order Phasmatodea; family Phasmatidae; genus Clitarchus; species Clitarchus hookeri. The sequence goes on along the minus strand of NQII01003842.1, from coordinate 230,784 downwards.
GTTAGGGAATTCAACATTCCGAGATCCACAGTGTCAAGAGTGTGCCGAGAATACCTAATTTCAGGCATAACCTCCCACCATGGACAACGCAGTGGCCGACCGCCTGCACTTAATGACCGAGACCAACGACATGTGTTCAGTGTTAACAGACAAGCAACACTGCGTGAAATAACCGCAGGAATCAATGTGGGACGTACGACGGACGTGTCCGTTAGGACAGTGCGGCGAACTTTGGCTGTACTGGGCTATGCCAGCAGAAGACCGACTCGAGTGCCTTTACTAACAGCACGACATCGCCTGCAGCGCCTCTCCTGGGCTCGTGACCATATCGGTTGGACCCTAGACGACTGGAAAACCGTAGCTTGGTTAGATGAGCTCCGATTCCAGTTGGTAAGAGCTGATGGTAGAGTTCGAGTGTGGCGCAGACCCCAAGGATCCATGGATCCAAGTTGTCAACAAGGAACTGTGCAAGCTGGTGGTGGCTCCATAATGGTGTGGGCTGTTTTTACATGGAATGGACTAGATTCTCTGGTAGAACTGAGCCGATCATTGACTGGAAAGGGTTATGTTCAGCTACTTGGAGACCACTTGCAGCCATTCATGGACTTCATGTACCCAAACAACGATGGAATTGTTATGGATGACAATGCGCCATGTCACGGGGCCACAACTATTCGCGATTGGTTTGAAGAACATTCTGGATAATTCCAGCGAATTATTTGGCCACCAAGATCGCCCGACATGAATCCCATCGAACATTTATGGGACATAATCGAGAAGTCCGTTCGTGCCCAAACTCCTGCACCGGCAACACTTTCGCAATTTTGGACGTCTATAGAGGCAGCATGGCTCAATATTTCTGCCGGGGACTTCCAATGACTTGTTGAGTCCATGCCACGTTGAGTTGCTGCACTTCGCCGGGAAAAAGGAGGTATCCCATGACTTTTTTCGCCTCAGTGTATATGCAGATGGAAGATTTTAGCATTGATCCAGGTTTACCTGGCCACTGCTCAGTTCATAAAAATAAAAATTAAGTAACTTTATAAAAACATAAGAACAGTGACTTTTAGAATAGTTTAAGTAATCAACTGTGTATAGCATGGCAACAGGTATAATAACATATACCTGCAATGGTCGGTTGCTCATGATCGCATTACTTACATCACTGTATAGTCTGTTCGGGTTTCTTCACACTTTTTTAATCAAACTTTTGAAAAAACATCCCATGTATGACGTGTTTGGTTCTTTCCTAAATATTACATGTATCACAAGCGCTTCTTACTTGTGTTAACATAAAAGTGCTTTATTTTTGGTTACATTAACTTTAACTTACATTTTATATATAAATTATAATATTTTCATTTATAACTAATATGATTAAAGGCAGGGATAAAATATGAGTGTTGGTAACGTCTAGTATGAAATAGTTCTTATGCAAAATATTATTACACCTAGTTCGCACGAATGCGGTCCGTTGGCCGTAATTTCGTAAGTTTTGTTTGTATTAGGCGGAGGAATATCCTTTGTAGTAGAATTTTAGCAGGGCTTCAGAAAAGTTGGAAGTAAACGTGAATGGAATATATCACTGTACAGCGGAACACGAAACCGCTTGTACCAAGTAGGTTGCGATTTGGTAATAGGTTTATACTTAATTAATAAGTTTTGCTACAGACTAAAAATTTAATACTAAAATACCAATACGTCATTATTTTAGTAGACTAATTTGGGTCACGTGACCTTTTAGAAAACTGAGTGACAATTCGGACACGGCGTTGGACGATTTATTTTCAAGGATATATGTGGGCTTATAGTAATGCAGACTCAGGAAAAAAAAATTTAAAATTTAAAACAAACAAAAATGTGTAGATCACGCAGCACGTGTTCCGTCACAGTCGCCGAGGCCGGGGAAGGCTGGACATAGTGACGTCACGCGAGGCGCCGGCGTCGCAAGGCCGCGCCAAGCGCTCCTTCCGCAACCACATGCGCAGCGGGTCCGCCGCGCCGCGTCGTTCACGCCACTGCGCATGCGCCGCACCGCGCCACGCCGCCGGCCCGTGTTTGCGTCGCAGTTACAGCGATTGACTTTCTGCCTGATTTCCCGGCGAGGTTGTTCTTCCGGTAGGTTCTGCAAGGCCGTAGTCGGCGGTGGAGGGACGTGATTGATGTCTTCCGTCTTCACTCCCTCCCTCCTTTATCAAGGAACACTTTTTCATATCGTAACAGAAAATGATCAAATTACAAGACTGTAAGCAAAAGACAGAAGCAACGTTTGAGTCGTTTCAGCAATTGAACATATTCGTGACAGCGTTCGGGGCCACGCAGAGGGGGTAGGAAAGGAGTAGGAGTGTTGGGAGGGGGATGGAAAAAGCCAGTAATTTTAGTTCTAGACACTACAAACATCCTTATCATTCAAGAAATTAATTTTCGTAGTTTTATTTCCACCCTGGCTGACAAGAAATTGTTACGTTAAATTAATTTTTGTAAATAAATCTAACAGTGGTTTGCATAATTAAAATATTTGCTGTAATATTTTAATTACTCATTTCAAGTGATTTAATTTCCCTTCTAACAAAAGAGGCTTCGAAAACAGTATTTTTGCAATACGTAATTCCTTTCATTCATAACAATATTAACCATGTCCAATAAATTTTCAAAAAAGTTTATGTCATAAAATTTTGCAACAAGCTTCCAAAAAATATTTCTAAATTGCTCTTCCAAACTTTAAAAAAATTATAAACTCAGGATTTTTTTGATCCAAACACCTATAAAAAATAAAAACTCAATTTAAAGAATACGTAGTAAACGAAACTTTAAAATGTCCACGTTCTCATCACAGAATTTAAAATCTTGCATTTTTTTTAACTTGAAAGAGTTTACACTAAGTATATTTTCTCGCCTACTAGATAAAGAACAAATAAAACTTTTTAAGACTTTCGATAACCTTTTTATTTTCATTTTATGTATTTACANTAACTTGAAAGAGTTTACACTAAGTATATTTTCACGCCTACTAGATAAAGAACAAATAAAACTTTTTAAGACTTTCGATAACCTTTTTATTTTCATTTTATGTATTTACAGTCCTGATGTTTGGAGTCTTCTTTGATATCACCCCCTCCTTCTGACAAACTTTTCCAGTCCAATTTACCCTTGGGACATTTGACATATATCTTTTTTTTTTTTGCTACAAAAATGCATTAATGTTAATCAGAACATTCTAACATCGTTGAAGCATTCACCGCGTTTCGCGATACAACTGCATCCTCCCACGCTAGAGAGACAGTCACCTTTGAGGCCTTCGTAAGTACGCATTAAGAGCACTGCCTACCGGCTGGCAGCTGCAAAATTTAAATAGGAAAATACCATGTTAAGGACATTGCGCTTCAGTGCGTTAATTTTAAAGATAGGCGTTTCAAACAAAATGTATTCTTCACAAATTTTTTAGGAGAATTTACCTACAGCGGAGAGGTTGCCATAACATGTACAGCCTGTTTGCAAGCAATTTTTAAGATTTATGTTTTACAAAAAAGTACATACTGCCTATCTATATTGAACATATACGCTCGTAGGGATATTATAAAAAAAATTGTGAATAAAACATTTTGTTTGAAACCCGCTATTTAAAATTAACACACTTGGGGGAAATTTTCATAACACAGCATTTCCAGTTTTGTTCCATATATTTTTTGTAACGCCGTAAATTTTTGAATTAGCAGTTATGTCCATATTTTGATTGAAAACGCTAATTTTCCCACGGTTGGGAAGGAAAGTAAATATATGTTTATTTATAATGTGCCCTATGCATACTTATAAGCATAGTTGACCGTAATTTCCGAAACGTTTAAGATACAATCACCAAATTCGTAACATAGATATCACCTCCGACGAAGAAAATGATAACAAAGTCATGTATGCCCCATGCATACTTATAAGCATTGTTGACTGTAATTTCCGAACCATTTAAGATAGTCACCAAATTCATAACATAGACATCACCCACAACAAGGTAAATGATCGCAGGGTCATTTATGCTCTATACATATTTATAAGCATAGTTGGATGTTATTTCCGAACTGTTAAATATACTGTCACCAAATTCGTAACAAAGACATCACCTCCAACAAAGAATATGATTGCAATATAATTTATGCCATATGCCTACTTATAAGCATAGTTAGCTGTAATGTTCTAACTGTCTCCAAATTCATAACATAGTCATCATCCCCGACAAGGAAAATGATCGCAGGGTCATTATGTCCTATACATAATTATAAACATAGTTGGCTGTAATTTTCTAACCATTTCAGATAGTCACCAAATTCATAACATATACCCCACCTGCGACAAGGAAAATGATCGCCGGGTCAAATATATTCTAAGCACACTTATAAGAATAGTTGAGAGAGACACTTCAGGTTCCAGAGCCTAAAGAATTCCTTCTCGCATATACACAACACGAAATAAAATCCATCTACAAACACCTATCTGTCTATCTGCAACAGAACGAACAGATTCTTGACTGTCTCCCATGCCTACAATGTTTTCAAGGTAGTGTTACCATTACAGAAATACCACATCCCAGGAGCTGGTGTAAGACACATCGGGAGCTAAAGCAGCAAAATAAAAACAAGGCACCACCAACACTGAAAGATGAACGAGTGTAAAGAAATTGAGAGGTCAAATTGACAACTTCGCAGGCTAGACAGCGATCAACCTGATAAGGTAACATATTTCAGTCCAGCAACCATGCTAACGTATGTACCACACAGCCAGCATTCATCTACTGAGGCAACCCGAGGGGTGTAACGTAAATTAGCATGCAGTGCGAACAGTATACGGGCGAGCATAATCTAAAAATGAACATCATTTCGTTTGCGAGCATGGTGGTGGTGGAAAGCAGACCGTTACTACTACATTAATCTACTACGATCGTATACTCTGCTACAATGTGGAGACGGAATCATTTGTTGAAGACTTGCAATCTGTAATACCTCCGACATAGTCAACGGCTAGGAGCCCTGAAGAGTCGCTACAAGCATTATAGTATCATTGTTACTAATGCGATCGTGCACTCTGCTACAATATGAAGATGAGATCAATGGTGGAAGACTTACCGTTTGTAACATCGACAACAGCAAGGGACCCTGAAGAGTCAATGCAAGCATTGCGATATCAATGTCACCATTGTGAAAATACTTTTAGTAAAAGTCGTAATGCTCTTCGACATGAAAGTGCATCTTGCATGTTCAGTCCAGTATACAAAGTGTTCCACTATGATAACTGTGATGATGTGTTTACCCGCAATGTTGTCCTGTATAAACATAACAAGAAGTGCGAAGGCCATGTTTGTCGTTCATCTGAAAGCGAGTGCATGTATTGCGGCAAGCTATTCAGTAAGCGTACGCCAAATGTTATGAAGAGAGTAACTGCCCATTTGCCATCTTCTACAATACCTACCCATGTGCCAACTGCTGCGCAGTACATATATGCGAATAAGAGTGGTTTGAATTTTCACAGCAGGAATTGTTCTACAAAAACATTCACCATAAATGTTTCGCTCGAATGAAGAATATGTTCCGCATGTATAAAATATTATTATATATATTCGTATTATTTCAAGTCTGTAAATAAAGGTAAAAGTATATAAATTATTTCTGTGTTATTCATTTACCATAACCCACGCTAAAATTAGGTTCACCTCCATCACTAGGAAAAGAAAATACCAGATTTTGTCGAAGTCTGAAAGAGAATTAATAGTTTTTGTATAGTGCCAAGTCTCGAACTCAGTTCCCTATCGATGGCTGCTTGAGCAATACATACAGATGCTCTCGACATCTTCACTTCTTCAGTCGACTGCTAGAGTGTACGACCAGCGTCTGCTAGGGTCACGGTGGTCTTCAGCCATCTTCTTTTCCTCTGGCACCTGTTAGGGGGGACACCAACATCGTTTGTGTTACCGATGACGGTCACTAGTAGCACTCGTGTAGACAGACATGATAGAATTCCGATGTGCATAATGCAGAACACTCACCTATGTATGCAACACTCGGTGCAAGTAGCTCAAAAAAATGCCAGACAGACACACGAGGTTTCGATCCAACCGCCAATGAGGGCTGCAGCTCGACGGTTCCGATAGCTTAGGAAGAGTACAGCAGTGTGGTTCGACTGCGAGGACTAAAGTTTGCAATAAACAGCATCAGCCTAACATGTGGGTTGGGGATTATCTCGTGCGACATATGTAAAACCACCCCATTCATTAAAAAATTATGTCATTTAATAATAAATAATAAAGGTTCAACATAGATGCAAGCACGCTGTGAGCACGATGTATCGAACATATGCTATAATACCTGATAGTTCCACAGTTCGTAATAACAATACCAGTGTTGCTAGATGTTGCAAGATGCCTTTTTAAGTTATCAAGTCATCCAAATTAAGACTCGCACTGCTCACATGTTAAGGTAGCTTCATGTTTATAGGACAACCAGTCTTATGTCGATAGGCATGGCAGCTTTTATAAAATGTATTTTTGCAGAAACAGCACAAATAACTTTCTGGAGTATTTTCCATCTTCGTTCGAGATAATGTTCACTCTTCGAAGTTCGAATAACAACAACAGCGAATCCACCAATTTCATTTGCTGTATATATGTATATATCTTCATATTTCGTCAGTGAGATTTAAGATTTTTCTACGCATTCTGTAAACATAAATTCAGCTAAGTATTTTAGGTAGTTTACTACACCACAACGCAACTGCAAGTTTACATTTCACACAGACACATATATGTAGCTTCAATTCATGACAAACACTTAAAAAAAAGTCAAGTGCCAATAAGCGTAGCCTCTCTCCACCACACAGTGTTTTACATCTCTCATGCCATCGTGCATTTATACTTTTACTAAAGATCTTACCGCAATACAACATTATTTCCTTCGCATTGGTGAAGGATTGTGTACATTGTTCGTATGAAGGTAGGAAGTTGGTGATGTAGGTGTACCAATACTCGATACAGCAGGCGCCTGATCACCTCAAATTTGTGACGATGTCAATACACTTTGTTGCTTAGCAGGTAGAGGAAAAAGGTCTTTTCACTTTTTCATATGTGTGTTTAAACTATTTGTACAAGTGAAAAAACCCTGGCACTTATTACATCGATATCCTGTGCGACACGGATTCAGCTTGCATTTATGCTCTATATGTCTCTTCGCATTGCAGGCATATGTAAATTACATATTACAGTAATTGCATGGATGTCTAGGAGATGTGAATGATTTACCCAATGTTTTCATGGCTGGGTATGAAATTTTTAATGATGTTGGTGATTCAAATTTTGCTTTCACAGGTATCTCCCCATTAAAGCAAGCTTTAAATCTCAGCAAATACTGATTGGCACGTGCAGGAAGGAGAACTTTCATGTTACGACGTAATTTTAAGCTATCACACTTTAAAAAATATGATTTACACTTTTCACATGATAAGATACAATGCTTCATATTTTGAGGACAACCAGTCTCGTGTCGACGAGCATTGCAGCTTTTAGAAAATGTCTTCTTGCAGAAAGAGCACAAATAACTTTCTGGATTTCTTTCCACCTTCAGTTGAGATAGTGTTCTCTCTTCACAATTCGAATAACCTCTAAGTTGATTGCATTAACTATGTATACATATATACTGTGCATGGGGTATATATAATTACATCTTCATACTTAATCAGTGGGAGTTGAGCTTTATAAGCAGTGGAACATGCTCCGTCCGACTTTGTGTTATCAATTAACATCCGGAGAATCTGTAAGGCAGCCAGGTGGTCGGACGATGACGTATGCACCGTGCAGGTCTTAGCGAGTCGAAGGGATGCCACATACACTGACCGAGAGCAGCGCCATGCACCAGGGTACCAGGCCAGCCGAGTAATACATACTTTTATGAGAGGAATTCAGTTATACAGGCCAAGGTAATAAGTTATTTAGTTTTAAATATTATATACACATACTTATTTTTAGGGATGAAGAGAAAAAATGGTGTATTTTATAAATAAAGCATGATAACACTCTGAGAAAATCCATTTACCTCTTCCAATAGCAGGATGTGACACCATAATCATCTTGGATGATGTCAAACAACCTATATCTTTCCCTTGGATAACATCATGCGACCTTGAACTGTGTCCAACATCTTGGATGACATCTAACACTTAAAACAAAAAAGATCGCAATTCTTTTTTTTTTTTTTTTTAAATAACAGAAAAAAATTGTAAGACCTTGGTGACTGAAAACAGGGGCACAGTTCCTAGTCTTCAGTTTCGTTGTAGACGAAACCACAACATTTTAATTATGTTTGTGTAGTACTATTCCGTGAATAGATTGGGTTCTCTAGGGGATTGAATTTTCAATGTCGGTGCAGTATCACCAGCACCAGGGTACATGAGATATTTAATATGAAAAGTATAATATCATATGTGAAAATAAGTATGTTTATCATTCTAAAGTTTTACATTAATAATGTTTTGTCAAGGGGGATATAGGGATATAAATAAAACTATTATAAGTGGTGAGTCGCTTTCTTGGTCGGTAGGGTACATACATGAAAATCATTGTGGTCTGAGCAACTGTTGAGTTCGCATCGATAGTTAGGATATGACTTCATGATTTCCAGGTCTTCTGTATGCATGATACTGCGATACCAGTTTTTCAATTAAGGTAAACATCATCTCTTTATGTTCTGGGATCTCTAATATCAGAGTACATGCGTAACTGAAATGTATATGTTGCGATCCTTCCTTGCTCAACAGGATATAAATTACGAAATTCATAAATTTAATTTTTTATATAAATAAAAATTTTGGGGTAAGCAATATTAAAACGTTAATTAGCATTGCTGATTAGTGGGTAATTCGTTTCATAATGAGCCTACAGTTCTAGCAATATTAATATTAAATAATAAATATTAATACATATGTATGATATTTAAAATGAAATAATATTATTAGTTTGCACTGTATAAATGAATTCTTCTCGTAAAGGGAACTGAGTGTGTTACTCGGCTGTGCCTGCCATGACCTGCTTGGGGCTGGTACCTGACGCATCTCTCGGTCACTTTATGTGTCATCCCCTCGACTCGCCGAAAACTGCAAGTTACCTACGTCATCGGCTGACCACCTGGCTGCCTTACAGATTCTCGAGACATCAGTTGATCACAAAATGTCAGACGAGGCGGTCACATCCTCCTTTCAGAATTGGCGGTAGAGAATCATGTTTTTGAATACTATTGTCCCAGAGTTTCCATCCCCCTCTTTGAGAGGACTGTTCTGGTTTCTCAAACTCATGGCTCTCTCTACTTAAATTTTGATAAATATTGTTTGCTTATTTCCCTATAAATTGTCTTGATGCATAACACAAAGTTTTATTCTGAATTGCTAGTATTAGCTGTAATCTGAATTTGATGGTTTCATTTCAATCAATTCGTAAATAGTTGACCCTAGACACAGCACTTCATATATGAGGAGCCAAACTGGTTCCAACTGTCATGCATCTAATTTAATGCATGGGAGAAGTGTCGTATATAATGAGTTGTCATAAGAAGGTACGTAACTTATAGTCATATTTAATTATACAGCTTTTTATAGTGTTTTGGGATGTATATCAGGGCTGGAAGAGGACCGGGAGGAGGAAATTGAGGAGGAGTGAGATATTTGGTATGAAAGATGTGAAGAGAGGAGTAATAACGAAACATTCTGATGTTATCCATGATGTCTTAGCATATAGTGAAATGTCTCTTCAAGTTATAATAATTTCGTGTAAAGCACATTAGCAGCTTTAAAAGCTTCCAAAACCTTATTATTTCAGCTAAAATACATGACATAATTTTATCATACAACATAAACTTTTAAAATGAAATTAATATTTCATATAAATATCGACGTTGAAATTAATTGATATATGTGCGGAAAGCCGATTTATTTGATAAAGGGGTTCATTGGTCTAGTATTATAAATATAAATGTTAAGAATAAATTTAAATATATAAAAAATGTTAAAAATTAAATAAACCATTTTCGTATTCTGTATTTTTAAATAATCCTCTCCTGAAGAAGATTACTTTAATATATGTCTTCGTATTAATAATAATGTAATTATGGTCCTTATGTCATGGTGTATAGGGCTGATTTCATATTTCTACTTATATATCTAAAACTAAGCTTCCTACATCAAAATGCTTGACATTTGTGCCCCTCGCACTATGGGCTCTATGGGAAGAGAGTTCTCTTCTCATAGAGCTCTCCCACACGAAGATTATATTCAACATATTTTTCAATAATAAAAATATTTTTCATGGGAAATTGACCCTTATGTCAGAGGTATATGACGTATAGCTTCTTCTTTTAATAGTATCTTGTAAACCATGCATCCCAGGTCAAAATGTGTATAAATTATTTGTTCTTAATTTTGATTTGACCGGGAATTATACAGTATGAGGTGAAAAACGAAGTAAGAAAATCGAAAACCAAGATAGTGAATGGCTCCCCAGTTACCTCGCTTATTTTTGTTGAGAGAAGCTAGAGAGAGAACAGACGAGAGATGTAAGATGGAATGATAGAGCATGAGGTGAAATGTAGTAAGAAAATCGAAAACCAAGATGGCGGATGGCTTTCCGGCTCCCCCTCTTCTTTCCCATGATAGAGGATAGAGAGATAACAGATATGAGATGTAAGATGAAATAGCAGAGCATGATGTAGCAAGGCAGAATGACAGAGCATGAGGTAAATTGAAAGAAGAAGAAAGAAATTCATGGTGGCGACCATGGCGCCTCACACTACTATCGGTTGCCCCAACAGCTCCTATATCACTGATGTTTTAGTAGAATATTCTGGTAGATGTTGCTCAATGAGTCTGGCTCTGAGGCAAATTATGGGGTAATGTCAGGGTGACCCCTCAACCCCTCACCTCCAAAATTGAGTCATCGAGCCACATTGTGGAGTCATGTTATTTTCGAACTGAGTGACTCTTAATAATTTGGATAAGGAAAATTTATTTGGGAAATTTTGCAGGTTTAGAAGGAAATTCGAGAAATGTTAAGGGAAATTCTAAGAATTTTAAATGCTTTTCACAAAAAAAACGGGGAATTTTGAGGGAAATGACATGATCCAATATGGCTGCCACGACGAAATCCATGATGACGGAAGGCTCCTTGGCTCCCCAATCGCCAACCGCTTGTTCCAGAACCCCCTATTTTCCCCTACTTCTGACTACTAGACCATCGTGGCCTCAGAACAAGAGGAATTTAATAATTCTGTCGATATGCAACTACACAAATCTCGCTTTGTATTTACGTAACAATAACCCCCCCCCCCCAAATTGGAGAAAGGGTTAAAATAGTATATTATAACTTGTTTCCTTCGAAGTATTACAAGAGTTTTGTAACGGATAAGCATTTGTAATTTATCGTCAGTTTTAATTATATTTTTATCCTATGAGCATATCAAGTCATGATAGTTGCTTTAAAATAAAACAACAAAGTTAGTTATTAAAAAAATCCTTTATAGATATGATATTCCAAAAATATGCCAAACTAATTTGTGACATTAATTACTCATATTGATCAAAAACTGCATATACAAATAAACGTAATCTTTACTGCAGAAAATGTCACGAATGTTTCAATATTCCTAAATACATTTTTACCTGGCTAGACCATTTTACCAGCATTGCAAGCTGGCCTATATAACATGTCAGTAAAATTATGAAAGTGATGAGGGAATGGAAAAGGAGAGGGTGCGAGAAGACTCGTCTGTTTGCAAAATGGGACGAGACAATGCTTCTTGTATCTTCTATTACATTCACTGGCCTCTCTCTGTTACCAAAACAAATTTTTTGATAACATCTTATAGACCTTCCCCTCCCCTCCAAAAAACCTTATGACGCAGTTCGCATCATGCACCCCTCTTGTAGGCATCTTGTTTATGAATATTTACGTGGAATAAGGAGAATGGAATTGTATTCAATTGCTATAAACTAGCTAATGCGCTATTAGTTATAAACTTCCTTTTATCGCGCGTACACTGCTGATCATTACAGCAGTAAAAATGACAACGCCATGGAACTGTCGAGAAGTGCTTTTGACTTTCACATGATAAGTTTGTTTAAAGCATGACTCAGTATATTAAGAGTATTTCTTTAACGTATACAAACACAGTACGCTGAATGAACTAACAATTTTATGGCCACCGCTGGCTGTATAACCATGCTTCTCTCGCCCGGCCATCGGATCAAATACAGCCTCAACCCATGGTTAAAAGAATTTGCATTTTTACAAACAATTCTTCGGAAAATATTTTCCAAGATCAACTTTTTAAAAAGCAAATGAGAGAAAATTCTGCAAACCGTTGCAGTGGTATGCGACTAACATTGTATTTTAACAAGCAAGTTCTTTGCACTTCATACTTACTCAGAGAGGAGCAGATAATTTTGAGTTTTCCATCCTATATAAAAAAACTTCTGTGAAAACGGAATATTTGAGTCTCCTGAGGCATCATTCACCTGAGCGCAGAGTTCATAAACACTTGCTGACGAACGGTCGCACTGTTTCTCAACCTCTCTGGGAGCGTGTCACGCGTGAGAAATCCGGCCTTCTAAAGCAGTTTTGAAAGCCCTGCGTGGATTTATTTCTCTGCTTGGTTCGTATCCTTCCGCAATGTGTAACATCAATACTGCTGTGGACCCGATCGCCGTATTCATGCTTCGAGCAAGGCTAAGAGAAAATGTAAAATTGTTAGTAACGTAAAATTCTTAGAATGCAAAAACGGGCAATTAGAATTCTAGGTAATAAAAAAAAAGGTGAACTCATGTAGAGAATTATTTAGGAAATATAAAATTCTAGCCCTCCTCAGTCAGTAAATTTACTCCCTTGTTTTACTATAGATAAATCTGATTTCATTAAAAACTGTAGTTTCTATGAGTACAACACTACGCCAGAAGCTTAAACAATACCGTATACACAAACCGTCAGTAAGATTGAGGATGGTCCGGAATGGAGCCTCGTACATGGCCACGGGGATTTACAACTATCTTCCAAATAGGATACGAAAGCTTTACAATTTTGAAATAACCTTAAAGGACAACCTACTGTCATATTATTGCTCTGGAAAAGAATTTCTGGATACGAAGATAGATAGCCACATTATACTTTAGTCTAAATCTTACGATTTATATCAATGTGTTTAATAGGCCTGTTATCATGATTTCACTGTGCTCTAATAATGTTACTTTGTTAGGTCCGTCCGTTTTTCGCGGAAAGATTTAGGCTCAGGCTGGATTTCAATATGCTGGGTACACGCCTGCAGATTTCCTTTGGTTATTGGCCACGTGTCTTTGTGGAAACACATTTTATTGCACGACTGGGCCAATAAAAATCATATTACGCCAATTACGAAGGTCCGTAATTCGCGGGCAGACAGATAGGACGCGTAACAATCAAAATCTCACAATTACAAATGTGGAGCTGAGCTAAAGTGTTTCGGAGTACAACTAGTTGTGGAATCTTTACGCGGAAAACAGATGCCGCTACCCATAACGCAGTCTTCTATTACATTGCGTGATACTGCATTGAATATATTTGCTTATATTAAAATGACATGTTCCATATTTTACGGCTTTTGCCATGCATTTCAGGCTTGACGGGACGTATGTGAAATAAATAAATAAATACAACGTGTTACTAATATGCCAAATCTCAACGCGCATGTGCATAAAACATACACTAAATGAAAATAAATGCAATATTCCGAAATATTAACATACTTTTATCATAGCATAAAGATATTCTACTAATTTTTCCGTTTACAACTTTACTGGGAGTATGCAAATTAGTATGTTGTTAAAGCATGTGCTGTTGTGGTCAGGAAGGTGGTTTCACAAGTGGTCAGTTAAACCCGCGCGCGAACCAGCCCTATCCTGTTTGGCACGTCAATAATAAACATTCGCCCCGAAACTAAGGGCTGTATCTTGTCGCTGGATTGACCGCAGCCGCCCCGACAAAGGAGTAAGGAGGTGGAAAGGGGTGAAAGATATAGGAGTGATATGCGCAGTTACAGTGGACGGCCCACGTAGTGCGACCAACGAATGTGATAGAATGTTGGCACCCTAGCATGTCCCCCCCCCCCTTCTTCTCCTGCATTAACCCAAG
>NQII01003842.1:200386-216530 GCA_002778355.1 Clitarchus hookeri | reverse complement strand
TGTGTGTGTATATATATATATATATATATATATACGTGTGTGTGTGTGTGCATGTGTGTATCACTATTGTGAATTACTGACGGTGACGGTAACTCGCTCAATTTTTTGGTGTCCAGCAATGTTGCAAGAAAACCTACACATGTAAAACTTAATTGCATTTTTAATGACATTTTATATAGTAGAGACGCAAAAGAGAACGATACGGTACAGGAAATGGCTGCAGTTAAAATCACGTCACAATTCAGGGACTTATGAAAATTTAGGCAGCCGTAGTGCGATCGGTAAAAGTGAATTCAAACTGCTGAGTTAAACAGAGCATAGGTCACAATGCGAACACGCGGCGAGGCGAGTGGAGGAAGACAAGAAGGTTGGCAGCCCTCACGCCACGCGGCCTGTTTACGGCGACCCCACCAGCAGAACAGGACTCGTCCCTTGGTCCCGCGGCATTGTTCTTTTGTTCGAGCCTGGCAGGCTCCCCCTCTGGGGCAGGCCAACCCTCAGCCCTCGAGTACTGGAGCGATGAAAAGTGTTGAAACATTTCCTACCTTCACTGTGCGAGCTCTTTATCTGCCCGGTCGCCTGTCGCCTGATATACCTGGCAATTAAAACGATTTTAGCCAGAGAAGTGGCATTTCGCGCTAACAGGAGACCAACGTCAGCTTGTCAGAGAAAACTCTCTTTTCAAACCGGTCGTAAAGGACGGAACGACCTGTCGCAGAAATGGACACCGTGTAATAAAATACGGCTCACATTTCCGCACCGTTCCCATTAAATGCTCGCAAAGATGAGATTACGGGGCGCCATAGGTCAAATGGCAAGTCTTGCACACCGAGACGTGCTTCTGAATGCGCCTGCGTACCATTGCCGGGCCCAAAATAACGCCAAGATGCTCACACCACATCCACACAGCACGTGACGTGTCTAGCTAGTTAGCTGACGCAAGACAGCCACATTCTCATATCAGGATTGTAGCTCCGAGAATGACATCGACCGCACGTTACAGCTTTGAAGTAGTCAAGCGCCCTCTTTTGTCAGGAAATCTGAAGAATGGGGAAACCCCTTGACGCAGAGTTCCATGATCGAGCGGGCTATAGTGGGACTACACTGACGCGATGCTGGCCTTAGGGCGATATTACATGATACCAGATTCCGTGAAAGCTTGTGCAAGGTCCGCCATAGCGGCCGCCAAACGAGCTAGTGTGGCACCCGTCATGGCATTTCTCGCCTTGTAAGGCCAGATTTTGTACCAGGTTTGGCAATAGGACACGTCCTATTTTTCGTGACAGGTTTCATACCAGGTTTCGTACCTGGCCAATCATATCGCAGTTAAAGAGCGTAGGGCGCTTCCCGTGGCTACTACTTGAAACGAGTTGATGAAGAAACCGAAAAGGATACCTCCATCTTGATTATGCATCCGTGAAGTTGAAACTCTTTCAAAACGATTTAAAATACGACAACGACTAATAATATTGGCGATGACAACTTTTAATTACTGTTAAAAACCGTTCTAAACACTCAAAACATTACTTATTCTATGAAAAATTAATTCAAGAGGTTCACTTATCTACAGTATATAAACACCCCATCTGCAGTATAAACTGGTACTACAGTGGCAAAATCATGGCGTTCGTTTTTTAGTTTATTTTTTTACCCAAAAATCGTAACATTAATTGTACACCAGTGTAAAAAGACCACTGAAAAGTGTGTTTATATACGTATATTAGCTGTGAGAATCGCCAGAAGAGCCCCATGGGCTGGAATGGTGATTGTGTATTCATTCGTGAGATATAAACCAATGCACAATGTGTAATTAATCAATAAAAGTTTTGTAATTGTAAAAATTGTAAATTAATTGGATCTTTTGGACGTGAGTTCGAAACTCCGCCGGACCCTAATTTTTTTTTATCGCTACATGTTACATGCCGATAATAACTTGGTACGTAACGAATAAACTATATTCTGCAACCGGTTAGTAATTTTCGTCAAAATTAAAAATAACACTTTCGTACTCTTAGCGACTTCAAATCATTTTCAAGAAAATGAATGAAATTATACTAGTTAGCAATTATTTTATGTAAAAGGCTAACAATAATATAGCAATATTAAGATGTGGTAGCTAGTTTTTTCATAGGCCTACGCAAGTCACTAACTGGTAGCAGTTCTAAGAATGGGGTTCATATTTACTACAAATCACACACTGCGCACCCACCAAGAGTGCCAAATGCTAGTACGCAAACTGCTGTCGTGTAATATGAATCTTCCATGGCGGCTCATATAGCGGCTGGTATACCGGCTCGTGAACCGGGGATTGTAGAAGCTTGTACGAGACCAAGTACGGCTGCAGGTATCGTGTAATATCGGCTTTAGGCATGCATTCAAACCTGAAAAATCGCGCGGGTTCATTTAGGGACAAACTAGAATTCAAAAGTATTTTGTTTATGTTACTTTTGCAATTGTTCCACACGCTATTTGACACCTCCTGGAAAACTCTGAGCTATTAACTAACAAGCGACATAAAGCATTTCCATTTGAGACATGCGCACAAATCCCTTGGGAAGGGGACAAGGGGGGCCTGAGTTACCCCTCTATGTATTACAATGCCCCTCACCGAGTGGGCTCGCTTGGTTCAGTGGGCGTGATTCCCAACCCTCTCTGATTTAAACCAGCACTTACCAATCAAAAGATTTACTTGATCTCTTGTGTAATAGCTTTGCTAACATGCTCAGGTATTAGCATCTGACCCACTTTGCGTCTTCAGGGGCTATGGGTGATCCCAAAGGTGTCACGCCTACTTGGTGAAGAAGACGGACCAAGTACTTATTGCCTCTCACCTCAGACATAGCTTAAATTATGATCACCTATTCAGTATCCAAATGGTTCGCCGTTTGTTTCTAACTTTTCTACGCAAGTAGATAGGTAATGTTCCTTCCAGGACAAGGGATGAGAGCTGTGGTGGCATATTTTATTCTGCCATCTTGGATGACGTCACAGCCACCATCTTGGATTCCGTCATATTGTGTCCTTGTCCTTTGTCGGCCATCCTGTGTCCAGTCGCCATCTTGTTTTCAACTGCTATCTTGTTTCTGGTCGCCATTTTGTTTTCATTTACCATTTTGTTTCCTAATTACTCACATTCGCATCTTTCGCATGAACTCCACAAGCTGTAGTTCTCTTGTCATACTCTAGAGTGCACCACTGATCCCTGTAATGTTGTTTATAGCTGCTAGAGTGTGCCACTGTCCGCCATATTATTTCCAATTGTCCTTCGTTCAACTTTCGCCTAGTAGGGGCGCTGGTGTCGCTCTCGCTCAGCCGTCATGTTGTTATAGAGTTGACCGTTAAAGCGCTGCTTTTTTTAAATTTAATTTTTGCAGAGCTCAAAATATCGTCTGTAGGAGGGCGGGATCGAACTGCCGAATATTGGTCGGCATGCAGACACCTTAGACCACTCGGTTATCCGGACCAGGTGCTAGGACAAGGGTTGAAAATAAGTATATATAATATCATGAGTATGGGGAAAAATTATATTTAAAAGAATGTAAGTTTTCGTTGTCATGATTATTCCAGAATAAGAATGTGTAATAATAATATTTTTAGTCACTTTTCTTAAAATAATTTTTCTTATGAAAATATTTACTTAAAAAATAATATATAATTACTTTTATTTTATTTTTATATAATTTTTTGTTAGAGACATTTATTATTATTCAGTGAAGTTTCTTGTGTATGGTGGTCATCCATCCTTCGGTTTAAAACCGGTAATCCATCCTTTGGTTTGGAACTGCTCATCCATGCTTTGGTCTGGAACTGGTATAATTTTAGGCTTTGCCCTCCCACATTACCGCCTGCATGGCTGCTAAAGCAACCAGGGCTGGGGACGGAGCAATACAGTTCACTCTTACAGTACTACAGAGATATAAAACATATATATTAAATCTCCATGGAGCTGCAAGAATGAACTGTATAGACGGGTTACAATGCCGAAAATTATCCAACCTAGGACAAAAGAACACAATGGTTAGAAGAAACAGCAAGAATAAAGAAAACAGCCGAAAGTAAGTGAACGAAAGAATTGTAGATAAAAAAAAGAAAAGAAGTAGATAGATAGGATGGGTAAGAACAATGCCGACTCTAGTGGTTACAATGGACCAAGATGTCACAACTAAAACAAATTTCACCCCCACAACCCTGGCAAAGGATAAGGGTTGGAACACTCAGGAAATGGCTTTAAACCCTGGTCGGAGGCCCAAACAGAAGTCGCAGTCCCAAATCCCCATGTAGGCGTGCACAAGCGAAATTGCCGAAGTGAAATACTAATTGTAACAATCTATAGTCAAAATTATTGGTGGTAGCACAATTTCTCTTGACGCTATTCCCCACCTGTGGAATATTGGTGGTTTATAGGGTCGTAGTTAATTTCTCCAGGCATAGACTATAAGGTGCCTAGAAGGTTAAAGGTTTTTCAATAAGGTAGTCTTTTGACGTTTCACTTAACTGGATAATTATATTGTCTCGACTTTGAACAAAAACAACATACAGCAACACTTCCGAGGTGTGGTACTCTAATTTGGCTACTCGTATTAACTGGGGCGACTTCGTGGTGGAGGGGGGCTTCTCTGGGCGGCGACTTGATACTTAACTATTCTGCTGTGGGTGCTGGTATGCTGTCATCTGGGAATGAGCTCCAGCGAAGTGGTAGGCCTTGGAAAATGGCCCGCATTTGGTATCGTCTCACTGGACTGCTGTTCTGCTGGGCTCGTGCTCACGTCCTCTCGCGATTCCTTGACGCAACTCTTCCCTCGGCGCGGTGATAATGAACTGTCTCCCTCTTCTCGCTTAAATTCGCTTATATGCTTTCCAGCGTCCCTCTCTAAGTCTTGGCACATGTCTCTCTTATTGGGGGAAGGGGGGAGGTGATAGCCTCCAGTACAAAGCCATTCAGCCACGTGCCATGGTTCGTGAAGGTTCGGGGGTGGGAGAAGTGGTGAACTGCCCTTTGAATTTACCATCTCAGCTTATTTTTCAGCGGTTTAGCTACAAGGGTGGTAGAGGTGAGGATTATTCGTGGCCTCCCACTTTCAATTGGTCAGCCGTTTCTCAGACGTGAAGCTAGAGGTGCTCTTGCTTGGCTGGCGATATGCCAGCTCTTACTCGACTCAACCTTGACACGTGTAACTGCGATCCGTTCTGGCTGTTCACCTGCCTTGTGACATGTGTCAACTGGTGGGCGCTCGCGAAGGGGGTTAGCGAAGCTTCTACTCAAAAGGCGTTACACAACACTCTCATGATGACACCTGTAGCAGTGCGTCAGGACCCATACATGCATGCATGCTGTAAAAAAAATTATATTTTCATCAAAAGGGAATAATTATTTTTTAGCTGAGGGTAGATGGCGAGGAATGAAATCGCTTCAGATTTAACACTTCTACCCATGCCCCCAAGGAATAAAAGCAAAAGAGATTTTTATAGCTGGTGGATGCGAGGGAGATGAAATCGCATCTGATTTGACACCCCCGAGGCGAGGAACTACCCTTGCATTCTGGCCTCATTCACCCAACACCTAGGGAAAGACACGTTAATTTGAACATGCCAGTCCCTCCCCCCCCCCNGCTAGCTCATTTCTTCAATCAACATCACACATTCATCATCAATTGTAAAGCTGCAATGGCTAACTAAACCTTCGTCAGACAAAAAGTAACACACCTGGCAAGATATAAAATCCATCTTGCATGCCCTCTAGTTTGCTGTCAGTAGTTACATCATCGAATTTTTACAAAGCAACATACATACAATACCATATGCTTATATTGGATAGAAAACTACTAATCTTTCTTCTATTCTCTCTTCTCTTCTTATATTCATTATTCCCACCTTAATTAATTTTTACCCAATGTGACCATATGATACTGTATGAAACTTCTACTTTTTCTTATTAATGTCTACCCATGATATCCATATGGCACCATTATTATTCCGCCATCCAATATCTGTCTCTTTTCGTCCTGCCATGTGAGCGCGACTTTGTTCATGCGCTGAGAATAAACTTCAAGGTGGTAAGATCTTGTATTATTCATGTTACACACAAAACTTGCTGCTGCGTCAACACTCTTTTGTAAACTTCAAATGTGATTTAATTTTTCAGACTTGTCTTCTGGACTCCTTTTGCCTACTTGGTTTCTTTACCACCACGCATATAACTATACATTTTGACATGCAGCTCCATGAACTCGCGCATCAGTTCGCCACCGCACTCATCTTTAAATTTCCCCACCACTTTCCTGTTGGTGGGAGAGTAGCAGGGATGAGTGGGTGGGTAGGCGCTGGCATCCATCTCGTACATTAGTATGGGGTCTGCGGCTAGGTCTGCATAATAATCCTGCATTTTAATTTCATAAATCAATGAGTCGGTGTCTGTGTACAGGAGATTGATGTTGCCTTCATATTTCTTTCTCGTGACATCGTGATGCAACCTGTACATTAATGCCTTGGGAAAATCGAGCACTGGAAATTCGGCGTAAATAGGTTTATCAAACAATATATTTTCTTAATCCATTTTCATCAGGGATAGGTTTCCATCGTAAATCGTTCTGCACTTGAAGGTGTGCTTGGAAATGAATTTCTTCTGTCTTCCTTCATTGCAAACTAATTCCATGACTTGTATCTTCTTCTTATTCTCCATAAGTTTTCCAAATGTTGTATTGTTCATCAGCTTAAAAAAATCTTTTTCAAAATCATTGCTGGCTGCCTTCCTTTTTTCAATGTTGAGATCGATGTAGGGTTTGAGCCATGCCTCTTGCTCGAATTGCAGCACATGATGGATTTTGGTTACTTTGAGCCCATGTTCAATTTCTTGCTTCAAGTTGATGTAATGCACAATGTAGTTTTTCTTTACTTGCAATGTCGTCAATAATTTTTTGTTCTTGCTACCTGGAGGACACTCACTGACGGGCAAGAATAGCAGGTCTTTGTGCCATTCGTGAAGTTCTGCAGGATATTCTACGTCTAATTCCAGCACATATCCAAGCAGACCATCATCTGGCACCATTGCAACATTCATGTCAGTACTCACCCACTGTAAGTCGCGTACGGGGAGGGGCAGAGTCATCGCCCATCTGTGCAAATTGTTCACGTCTATGTACTGGAGGTAGACAGGCGGCTTGCTGGCATCATATGTGGACGGAATGTACTTGTTATTGGCTTTTACATGGCGCTTCACACATTGGACCACTCCACCTCTTATGCCTTCTTCAATGAATAAATACTTGTCGTAGTCTGTTAGCAGTTCCAGCTCGACCTTGGTGTGCTTCAACATTACATCGAACGAGAAGCCCGGCGCACTCACGTAACAGGCACAGTCCAGGCCATAGGTTTTTCAGGCACAATTTCCTGAAGTTTTCAAAAATGTCAGGTAACAACAACACATCTGTTTTTAAACAAACATTGGAATAATCTTCTACTGCCTTACAGTCGAATTTTTTCCAGACTTTAAGTGCATGGGCATAATCTTCTTCACTTATGGCCCTGTCCGTTAATATGTTATAAAATTTATCGCTGGGGGCAGCTGCGTCTCTTCTAGTTTCTGCAGGCTGTCTATGTAATCATAGGTGAATAAACCCTTCCTCCCTACTAATTCCAGCTCGTCTGGGCTGAAGAACTTTGCTGTATTTTTCAGCTGGTCTCTTGGCAGTTTTTCGGCGAGGGCGGCGAGGCGAGGTGAATCTCTCCCCCAGCGATTTCGAAAATGTGATTAATTTCTCCTCTGTATGCAGGATGATGAATATGTTTTCTTCGTCGTAGCCCAGATGTTTTATAATAAAGTTCTCGTCATACATCAAGTTGTGGAATAATACAGGCAATCTTTTCGGACAGTGGCGGAGTTTGTTGTAGTTATTGCAGGAAGCCCCAGTGTAGTTTCTGGTGAAGTGGTCGTGGTCCATTACCTTCCAGCTGTCAGTTGTGACAGTAGCAGTAGGTATTTGCCATTGCATGAATCAATAGTTCCAAGTTGTTGAGCGGCTTCTTGTGTTCACTTGTTTCATAAATTTCCTTCACTTTATTTCCAACGTCCACGATTTCTTTGATAAATTTCTTGGCAGCATCTTCCCCAGTGTAAATTTTCGACCCCACTGGCAGACTTGTTTTGGCAGCAGGTATGATGTCGTGGTCGACTTGAACATATTAGCAAAAAACTATAGGCCTCGTGCTTTTGATAAGAATGTGTGCTGGATGTCTAGGGTCGGCCTAGCAGGTTTTAACAGGCAGGAGCATGGCCTCGAAATCGGTGTAGATGACGATTGGCATCATGTCTGCATTATGATAGTTTTTAAATTTGAGGGCTGGCGGGCCATAATGTTTTGGTAGGATGTGAAACACCTGTTGCAAATATGGATNCTACTTCCCTTCTTGTCGTGGCTCGGCATTTCAATATGTGCAGGAACGTGAGGACTGCAATATGTTTTGTGCTCCACCAACATATCTTCGCCCATGTTTTCTGTCACTCGTATAATGTTTTGGTAGGATGTGAAACACCTGTTGCAAATATGGATTTTTTTCTCTGTGGGCTGTAATTTGAGTTCTTAACAGGCGAGAAATTTTTTGATATATGTGAAGTGTACATTGCCTTCTGTGGCGAGGAGGAGGAGATCGAAATGTATGGGCTTCTCTTCNTTAACAGGCGAGAAATTTTTTGATATATGTGAAGTGTACATTGCCTTCTGTGGCGAGGAGGAGGAGATCGAAATGTATGGGCTTCTCTTCATCACAGACTCGTCTTGGTGCCACCTTCATTTCATCATTGAGAATAAATACATTTAAGGTCACTCAAGAATTTAGTTTCTCGAATTTGGTTATCTGTTGCATAGGTGTGGGAAATTCAATGCCACTAAAATCTAACTTGTTTTCCAGTTCTCGGTAGTGTTTGTCTACTCGCTCAGGGTGTTCTCCTTCAATGTATCTGGTGTGTATGGCCCACTTGAAGCACTCGTGATTCTCGTTTTTTCGGGTTTATCACAGCGTTCTTGTTTTTTATTGGTGCTGGCAAATCAATGTAGCTGGATGTATGCAGAGGGTCCAATTTATTTATTCTGAGCTGCATTCTCTTTACTGCGGAGAGTGTCCATCCAGATCCCTTTGTCATGTACTCCTGCTCCTGGCATATCTTGATAAAGCTGGCCACCACAGTTTCTTCCACATCATATTAATTGTAAATAGGCAAGTTTTTGGTCTTGAAGGCGCGCTGGTCTACCTTATATTCGTGGGGCTCAGATTTGCCATAGTCACATTCTAAGAACAAATTTAATTTATTACTCAATTTTCAATTACTTTTTCCTGTAGCTGGTCGGTGATACTGTTTCATTTCTTCCTTATATGAGCACACGTCTTTGGCCTGGTCACTTGTATTTTCTGCCACATATATTTACAGACTCTCTCTAAATGCAGTCTCGGCCAGTACAAATCCATGGGCCGTTGGCTGTCCGGCCCCCACTGCGATCCTCGGTCGAGGTGCTGGCACTGGTACTGGCTGCTGCTGGGTGGAAACATCACGTCTGGCCTTCTTCGCTGGTGGGAGTGCTGGGCCTGCACACTTCTTGGCATGCCCTTTTAATTTATCTGCCCTGGAATATTCTTTGCCGCAGACCTCACAAGGAAGCATCTTCTCCGTGTTAAACTTACACCCCTTTTCGTGTCTTAATGCATCGCTCTCGTTGGCAAATTGAGCATTACAAAACTTTTAGCTGCCAGCTGCTTTCTGCAGCCCGACTCCATTACAGTTCCTCAGGTGACGTTCCATACTATCATTCCGTCATATTTCCATTCCACATTTGTAACATACCTGTCCTTCTCGGTGAGGATTATGGACATGCTTCAGTCCAGACTTCCGGATGGCAAAATACTTTCTGCAAAACCCACAATGTAAACGTAGCGGCGATATTGTACTTATCCCAGAGACAGTAGGAGGCGAAAGAAGTTGGAAACCCCTCGAAGTTCCCACGCCGACACGGCCGTTCTCTATGCTGAAGACTTCAGCCAAAAAAATCTGCAACATACGGGTACAAATAATATTAATAATATGGTCAAGACAGGTTCACAGCAACTATGCAAAAAAATTTCTTTGGGGGCGATGCTAAACTTTTAAAAAAGTACATATTTGCAAACAAAGCCAGAGTATATAAAAATACTCTGTCACCAATTAACCCCTTAATATGTTATCCCGAGTATACTCGTTCACGTTTGACGCGTTGCAGAATAAGTAGGAGCATCGTCGTTGCTATGTATGTCCAGAAGCTAGCGCCAATAGACAGCTACTTTCCTTGGGAAATGCCATTAGTTGCTGCTGACACATCAACTGTTTTAATAATTGGCTGGTTTTTGTGCCATGGATATACTGAAACTATTTCCATAGGTTCCAAAGTGACCCTTGTATAAAAAGAATTCGTAAGTACGTTTCATACCACAAATGTATTATTTTTCGAAATGTTAACGTGTACGTTGAGCGATTAATTATGTTGCAATTTTGTGTAAAACAAAAATTATAAAATTTATCTATCTCAAAATATATTAAAATGTATGAAATAATACTGCTCAANAATTTTGTGTAAAACAAAAATTATAAAATTTATCTATCTCAAAATATATTAAAATGTATGAAATAATACTGCTCAAAAGTTATGTGACTTCTTTTTAAATATGAAATAAGCTAATGTCTTGGTGTAGCATATGGCATTATATATTTAGAGCTATCGGCAAATTATTTATTTATCAATAAGAATATTTTTTTTTACTATCACATTACTTGCAATTTTATTGTCAATGAATATAGAAATGAACCGTCTGTGTGCACACGACGGAGTTGCATACCAGAAGAAGACAAGGAAGACTGCAGTACGATGTACAATAACGATTGGCTGTGTTGCTAGGAACTACCGTTAATCGGACGATTTGACTTGGACAAAAAGGGGACTATCTGATGTCCTACCACGGAAGTCACTTCACCTAGACACAAGTACACCACATAATGTAAAAAATTATATTTAAAAAATCATATACAAAATATTTGTCGCGAGTTCGGAAATACCCGCCGTTTGTATCAGCGTGAAGATGCGGAGGTTTCCTTACGGCCGTACAGACAGGACCGCAAGCGAACTGAAGACACGACTCCAGGAATTGACAGGACCTGCGATTGTGCCCAGCGGTAACCTATAAAAGGGCAATCGTGTGTGTTAAAAACATATACGCGAACAAAATACATAACTTTTAATTATCTTGATGGTGCTAGTACTTACTTTCAAAAGAATTTGCAACACGTTGCAAAACAGCAGTCGGTGCTGAAATGCTCCGCTGCTCGTTGACTGACCAAGCGCGAATCTTTGGTGAGAGGACTTGACGCACTGGCTGCCAATCACCGCACAAAATAAAATAAACTTAGTTAATAACTTTGTATTTTAACATGTTACACAAGACAAACAATTATACAGCCATTAGTTAATTTAAAAGAGCAATCTGCAATAAAAAAAACTATTGAGCTCGCAGCCATGATTAGTTTAACCAGTTAATAAAAGTTTACTTCTAAATATAACATACCTTCGCGAGTAAAAACTCGAAGCAAAATGGAAGGCGACTGCGATTCCTCAAACTCTCTCACTAAACGTAAAATGGCGACGAAGCAGAAGGGTACTCGGATATGCAGACGGGAAGCCCTGATATCGGAGTGAGAGACTGTTTTTCATCATTGCCGAAGCTCAGAGCGGGCGTAGTCCGGGCCACGTGAGGGGCTCTTTACCGCCCAACGGGGTTTCATATGACCTACAGGGAGGATAGGAAGAAGCAAGATTGGCCCCTTCCCAACTCCCTGCACCATCCCAATCTGTAGTTACGGAGGTTGCCCTGAGAGATTTCAGCACTCCCCGTCATTTATATAACGCAGCCGAGTGGTGGGGAGGCACGGATTGATACAAGGAAATAGAGGCCCTAGTTACCATTGCATTTTCACTGGCCAAGTTCCCTTCCTCCTTCCCGTCTTACTTATTTTGTCAGAAACTATGGGTAATATAAGGTAACGAATTTGGCCAGGCATTTTTATTGGCTGACTTACCCTCCCACCCTACTTATTTTCTCATAAACTATGTTGGGATGGTTGCAGTAGGAAAATACCAAGTGAATTCGGGACAAACAAATCCGTTGACGTCACAGGCAGAGGCGCCTCTTCTCCCTCCTTACAAGCAACATGTAACCCTTAATATTATTTAAATTTAAAAAAATACTTCAATAAAATGTTTAATTTATAGAAATAAATTAAATACTGGCATGCTACCATGGTTTATTAGTTATTATCTCAGTATTCATACAAAAATAATCGCAAAGAGTGTCGCAGTAAATCGTAATTTCAGTTTTAGAAAGAATTGATTGATCTCGAGACATTCGCCGGCCAAGTGCATCACACACACGTGCGTGCTCGCGCGGACGAGGAGCCGTGCGTGCGCTATCTCTGCCGTAGTCATGAAGTTTCGCCGTCGCAACGTGAGACCAAGCTGCCCTGCCACGCGGCGCGGCTCTGTCGCCCCACGCGCTGCGAAGGATGGAACTGACCTTCACTCCAGAATAAATATTTCACCTGAAAAAATAAACTTTTCCCCTAGTCCAGATAAGCATTCAATGAGTAATCGTATTTGAAACGGTACTCCGTCAGATTCCATTGCATTGCAAGTCTTGCACAAAAATATGTAAACGAGAAGCATAAAGACTGCATTAAAAATTACACAGCATGTGCACAGAACTATGTATCATTTCACGTAGGAATACACTGCATGTTCTAAGGAGCCAGTAATCGAACTACATATATTCGCTTTATGGTAAGTACCAATTTTGAATTTATACATATATATCAAATACGACCGTGCTCGTAACATCTGCCGAGATATACCGATATCTATATTTTTGAAATATATTAGNAAATTTTTGAAATATTTAAGTGGCGGGGACATAAACAAATGTGGCGTCAAGCATAATAACTCAGTTCAGATAGGCAGGCTCCTTAATATGTTACGTCTCTGAATAAAAATACCGTTTCTAAGCTATGGTCGAGAGCTCGGTTATGGGTGTGACATGTTTCGTAAAGTCNATAAAAATACCGTTTCTAAGCTATGGTCGAGAGCTCGGTTATGGGTGTGACATGTTTCGTAAAGTCAACTTCATCTGTTTTGCATACACAAATACAGTAAATCCACGTATAATAAATTATTTTCTAACAGTCTGCAACGCAGTTCTATTCGCGGGTTTTTAAATATCACTACATGTATTTGGTTGTGTCGTGTATCATAAAATATCATTAATTTATTGGCTAAATGTATTGGCTATATTATATATATATATATATATATATATATAATTTAAATAAGAGAGCTATTGAGAAATACGCGCACAAATGTGGTTGGTTGTCCCTTTGACGTTATTTTATTTGCATGAAAGTAGAACTTTAGCAAGGATTCGGAATGGACTTTAATGTCGGAACGTGCACGTAATATCCACAGACAAAGATTGGGAAAGATTTACACATAGTGCAACACAAGATACATGTTAAATAACATATCATATGGACTGCTACACTACCAAGCCATAAAGTTCAGCCCGTAACTTCCGTGTTATGAATGTTGTTCAAGCCATAACGTATAAACAAATAGTCTAGAAATTAAATTTATTTTACGGCCTACAAACCCCTTTTGAAGAATTAATTCGCATAGATCTTTAGACANAATAGTCTAGAAATTAAATTTATTTTACGGCCTACAAACCCCTTTTGAAGAATTAATTCGCATAGATCTTTAGACAACTTAAGTTCTTGTAAAAATGTTTCTCCTGCTTGACTGTACACGAAATGTTTGCGTTACTACAGAACAAAGTATTTTATAGTTTGTGTGCAGAATACAGTAAAATAATTATAAGGAACGCATGCAGAGCTTCGAAATGGACTTTAATGTCTGCAACTGCAAGCAACTGCTATCGTAACGTAATGTTCACGGACAAAGATGAGCAAAACATTTACGCATAATGCAACACGTGTGTTTTAAGATACGTGTTAAATAATAAAAAAATATGCGGTGTTAAAANAATAGTCTAGAAATTAAATTTATTTTACGGCCTACAAACCCCTTTTGAAGAATTAATTCGCATAGATCTTTAGACAGCTTAAGTTCTTGTAAAAATGTTTCTACTGCTTGACTGTACACGAAATGTTTGCGTTACTACAGAACAAAGTCTTTTATAGTTTGTGTGCAGAATACAGTAAAATAATTATAAGGAACGCATGCAGAGCTTCGAAATGGACTTTAATGTCTGCAACTGCAAGCAACTGCTATCGTAACGTAATGTTCACGGACAAAGATGAGCAAAACATTTACGCATAATGCAACACGTGTGTTTTAAGATACGTGTTAAATAATAAAAAAATATGCGGTGTTAAAATATAAAATTTGGCTCGAAAATTCCCGCGTTTTAAATTTTGTTCAAATTTTGACATATCCCCAATACTTTTAGATATACTTAAAAAAATAAATTACGTTTTATCATTTTATGCGAACGGCTCAGACATTTTTATCGCGCAGACAATGAATTTCATGTCGTATTGTATCTAGTGTATAAAATCAATTATTTTTTTCCAATATAAACTATGTTTTATTTCTCTGTGCTAGCGAACACTTGAGTTTGCTTCTAGGCTGGAGAAAGCAAATTATATTTGAATTAATGTTTCAATACCTCTTTTCACATGAAAAAAAATATTACAGAAGCCTTTNTGGAGAAAGCAAATTATATTTGAATTAATGTTTCAATACCTCTTTTCACATGAAAAAAAATATTACAGAAGCCTTTAGCATTTAAGCAATGCTTAATCCATCCAAACTCAGTGAACGCAATTGTGTACATTACGCACGTTTAGAAAAATTTTGGTCTGTAATGATCAACATTATAACCTGTGGGTAAATGATTCGCAAACTTGTCTGGTCATAATAGATTCATATTACTGAAGCCGAACATATAGCCTACAGTGACAACGAAACAAGTGTTGTGTCGACTTGAGTACAGCATGCATCATTAATTAATATGTTTGCAAAACCTGAAACTTNGACAACGAAACAAGTGTTGTGTCGACTTGAGTACAGCATGCATCATTAATTAATATGTTTGCAAAACCTGAAACTTTAAAATTTAGTGGGTTTGAAAGGGTTAAGATTACCATTAAAACTTAATATTATTATTTAAAAAATATTAGAAAATANTAAAATTTAGTGGGTTTGAAAGGGTTAAGATTACCATTAAAACTTAATATTATTATTTAAAAAATATTAGAAAATAATATATAGGAAATATGTATGAAGAGTGAGTGAAGAGATTTTGACGGCTTTTAACATCGAGGTCTTGAGAGCCGACGAGGGCGAAGCGAGATGAGTCTGGAGCAGCGCCGGTACACAAGGGCGTGGTAAATGGGAGATCCTGAGAAAACCCGCCAACCAGCATCATCGTCCGGCACGGAAATCCGGAAAATATCATTTATTCCTTAGCTAAAAAATTTTCCTTATTAGGAAGTTATTAAAAAAATATGTTTATTGAAAATATATTTTGCATACATTCAAGATTCAGTAAAAAATTTAATATTGAAAAAAAAATGGAAAAAAGAGAAAATAAATAAAACACTCAAATACATTTTCATACACTATTTATTAACTTTACAGTCAATGCAGAATGCAAAATACAAGCATAGGCGATCTTACTTTTCGAAATGGTAGCTATTCCATATATCTTATTTTTGTCTCTGGTTAACTGAAAAAATTTACACATTGCACTGTTTTAGTAGACTGCCACATGCAAGGCTAAGCAGTTCGCGAATGATGGTAAG
This sequence comes from Clitarchus hookeri, assembly GCA_002778355.1. Taxonomy (NCBI): domain Eukaryota; kingdom Metazoa; phylum Arthropoda; class Insecta; order Phasmatodea; family Phasmatidae; genus Clitarchus; species Clitarchus hookeri. The sequence goes on along the minus strand of NQII01003842.1, from coordinate 200,644 downwards.
CATTAGCTTCTTGCGAAAGACAGCACCAGTCTCAGGATCATGGTGATGTCCGTCGTCTCGGCCAATCACGCCCCTAATCCCCAGTTGGTCGTCCACCACGTCGTCGCGTCGCCGCATTGCAGATCTTGCTCCTCCTTCACAGTTGGCTCCACAACTTCTGCCTCGCCAAATACAGGACCACTGCGAACAGCGGGTGTGGCGGTGGTGGATTCAGTATCCACAGCTCCAGAAATATACACTGCTGGACGTCGGCAGCGA
>NQII01003842.1:182800-200131 GCA_002778355.1 Clitarchus hookeri | reverse complement strand
GTACTGACACGAGTGCCTGGCGTCGGCGATGCACTCGGCGACGTCTGGTTGTCTGGCTGGCGGCATCTTTCTTGGACCCAGGCTGCTGGGAGTGGACCGATGGTTCGTGCCCCGCATGGGTCAACTCTACATCACAGTCTGACGCATGATGGTAGCGTGAGTCTGTACCGGGGTGATGATTTGGTCGATGTTGCAGGGCATCTGCATCCGCGGCGTCATGTGGAATACGACAATCCACTTGAATCTGCGATGGTTCGTAGGGGGTTGGAAAATGTGCGAATTGCCAATGCTGAGCCCCTCCATAGCAGGTCTCGGTTTAGGTGTGCAGATATCCATTATCTGCGACGAAACTATATTCAATGACGCCATAGTCAGGCTTGGCATTTGCATACATGTTCGTAGGACAGATGGAGTCATGGTGACAATCAGACCTCTAGGCGGCGACTAAATGAGCGCACCATTTTTCTCATATTATATACTGATGGTNGGTGTGCAACAATATGTAAATTAAATTATTTTATATTTCGGTTGACTACATGTCTAGTCGTAACTCATCGATTCACAGTCCAAGGACGAGGAACACCATTTGCGCAGCAGATGTGAGTTCCACCACATGCGTGTCCAGTTCGGTTAAGACCTGTCGCAGATGTGCTGCTGCTGGTCGTCGTAAAGTTTCGCCAGCTTGCGCAGCGAAGGACAGCCATACTTGAACTGCACATCGATGATTTCCAATTCGTTTTTGCACAAGTCGCTCAGCCATTTTTTCTGCTTGGGCCCTACCACGTAACCCGGTCCTTGTGGGTACTGCATCAGCAAGTCGCGCAGCACGTTTCCCACTTGGTGGAATGGAATCTTGCCTTCATCCCACTCTAGTCCTTGCTAGTACTTGGTCAGCCAGTCGTTCGTCTTCCTGCTTTTCTCGTCCAAGAGTTTCCACGAATAAGGGGGGTGGAAGGAGCATGTGCGCGTTTTGCCATCGTCGTCGTAGGACACTGCGATCTCCTTGAACATGTAGCCACTCTGACTCTGGAAACCTTGCAGATTACAGTACATCATGATAGAAACTGAGGTGAGAAGCAGTGATCATCCTGTTAATATATGCTTAACTCACCATGTTCACCAGCCCCAAAAAGCAGCCCACAGCTCACCACTCTGTCATGCAAAATGAAACAGTATGCAGCAGTGTTCGTGGGCATGTTTTCCTTGGAAATAAATTCTATACGACAATCCACCACACTGTTTTGAACTCGCTCGTTTAGTTTGGATGTATCAAATACCAGCAATGGTGCCGTGTCATGGAATATTTCTGGGCTCAGGATGGGGTAGTACTCACACCCGTAGTAGGAGGCTTGAAACTGAGTGCTCAAATAAATTCTGCGAATTAAATCCTTCTTGGCCGAAGGAGGTGTTCAAATTCACGTATGGATAGCTTTCACTATTCAAGAATATTTTTACATTCTGAAGGTTGCAGTGGTCGAAGGTCGATTTTTCTGCCGAGAAGTTGTGTTGCTTGTTGGTTTGAAATGCTAATATGATGTATATAGGTTTTTTTTTGTGCTTTAAGATGTCTTCACGACCGAGTGGTTTCGCGTGGCAGATAACAGGACCAGGCAAGTAACGAAACTAAAAATCTTGAAAGTTATGCATATGATTTTTTTCTTTCTTGGCGTAGTTCGGTAGCTTCACGTACTCGCAGGTACTCACGGACTCGCTCGGAGTCACGCAGGGAATGAACCATTCTATGTTGGTCAGTGTTACAGCGACTGGCTGCGAGTTTTATCCAGATCCCAACACTGCATCGATATGCGAGGTGGCTATCATTATCATCAATTCTTGCTTGGCTCCTAAAATTATCTTCCTATAATCTTCGGTGAAACCCATTAACATCGATGGTGGCAGATTCATCTCGAACTTACCTTCTGCGAAGGTGGGAACTTTGTAGACATCTTCAATTTCCCAACCTGCCATTTTTACCATGTTGAGATTGTTTGGTGTGAGCGAGAGGTAGTTTTTTTATGGTGGTGGTTAAGCATCAAAATATTTACACACTGCCTTCGCAATCATTCCTGCGCATCCGAGGTATGCTCACTATAGAGGACGGGACCCACCTCACCACCACCACCACAGTGTTCGTTAGCAATGGTATACTCCACCTTTTCGAGCGAGTAATGTACGAAGTGAATGGTGNATTTCCCAACCTGCCATTTTTACCATGTTGAGATTGTTTGGTGTGAGCGAGAGGTAGTTTTTTTATGGTGGTGGTTATGCCCACATCCCATATTTCGTCAATAGTAACACCATTCACTTCGTACATTACTCGCTCGAAAAGGTGGAGTATACCATTGCTAACGAACACTGTGGTGGTGGTGAGGTGGGTCCCGTCCTCTATAGTGAGCATACCTCGGATGCGCAGGAATGATTGCGAAGGCAGTGTGTAAATATTTTGATGCTGTATCGGGATTCGAACCTCTCACCCGAGAGTATAGGGGCCAGTCAGATATGACTGGTAGCAATGCAGTTCAAACTTGTCTATTCTGTCGTCGAATTCTACCCACTGGGTCATGTTCAATGCATTATCGTCTTTCATTCCTGTTCACTTTAAACCCTAGGGTACGTAGAAACTTCTTGTTGGCGCGTGTTAGCACACCGGTGTCTCGAGCTCTACTGGTTGCAGATTTGGTGATGCGCCCGACTTAATGCGTGGTTCGTCTCGCGAATCTCAATCTCATCGTTTCAAGGGTAAGCGCAAAGTGATTTATTCATTTCTGAAATCTATCTGCTTATGATCCTGATCAACGATTGACACGACAACTTTGCGTACGCTCTTCACGATCACATGAATGTAAATTATGCTTTTCGGAACTTCGACAAGTTTATAAACTGGTGGGGCCATCGGTGCGAACTTGTGCAGTGTATTACTAGTTTTACTGTTGACGTAGCAGTCACTCGCCAAATTACAGTTTATGCATATCATGTTCACCGTAAATATGTTCACCAGTAGCGAGGATTCATGCATTTTACCAGCTTCGTAGATCTGCATCTCGAACCGCAGCATTGGTCCGATGGTATTCAGTTTGGTGAAATCGATATTGGTACTGCAAACTATTTCTGCCTTCAGCGTGTTTGTGTTACCGTGTCGTTCGAAAGTCACATCCGGTGGCATGGATTTCTTGATGGAATTGGCGATGTCCTTGAGTTCGTATGCGCCGGTGGGAATGCTGATTTCCTTCATGTCTCCTGCCACTACATACAGGAATGCAGAATTCACGTTTTCTTCTATGTTGGATATGGAGTTGTAACTTTGAAAATACGTTAGTCCGACGATCCACTCACCTTCCTGCTCCAAGGACGGATAAAACGTCACCCTCAGCTCAGATGTCTTTCCACTTAGAATGATGGACACCGACATAATGACTGAGGAATATAGGCGCGAACACCTTTTATGTAAACGGTTAACGNAGATCTGCATCTCGAACCGCAGCATTGGTCCGATGGTATTCAGTTTGGTGAAATCGATATTGGTACTGCAAACTATTTCTGCCTTCAGCGTGTTTGTGTTACCGTGTCGTTCGAAAGTCACATCCGGTGGCATGGATTTCTTGATGGAATTGGCGATGTCCTTGAGCTCGTATGCGCCGGTGGGAATGCTGATTTCCTTCATGTCTCCTGCCACTACATACAGGAATGCAGAATTCACGTTTTCTTTTATGTTGGATATGGAGTTGCAACTTTGAAAATACGTTAGTCCGACGATCCACTCACCTTCCTGCTCCAAGGACGGATAAAACGTCACCCTCAGCTCAGATGTCTTTCCACTTAGAATGATGGACACCGACATAATGATTGAGGAATATAGGCGCGAACACCTTTTATGTAAACGGTTAACAAACAATTATTCGCCTACGATTTTTTTATTCCACTGCACCAGAAAACGAAGACATAAGTGTCCACAAATCCACGTGTTCAGCATCTGCTGCATCTCGTAGTTGTAAGTCAGTTCACAATTTTTCAGGTACCGCAACAGTTCGGGTGGTTGACACAAATTACCGAAACTGTTGTAGTATACCGCAAGTTTGGCATGTTTGACATATGTTACCCAGTGTGTACCAGGCCCAGCTGTCGTCTCCAGGTTGATAACGGCACATCCGTCATGTTTGGTTTAAGGAGGCAAAGCATTTCGCATGGACACACTGCGAAAATGAGGTATCTTCAATCCACGTTCATGAGTGGCCATTTTAGTAGAGATTTCATTAGCTGCTGCGACACTTATCCTTTCTCGCACCTCCACCTCCTCCTCGATAGGGCCATCGTTTGTAAAGTCCTTGGCCTTTTTTTTACCCATGGCGACAGCTTCCAGTTTACGGTTGTGGGGACAGTTTTCCTCCAATTGCTTACGTTCATTCGAGGATCGTTCTACAGCACTAACGATATTCGTTACTGCCCCGACGATACTGCCTAGAGAACCGATTGCAGGTATCAAGGCGGAATTAATCTTCCCATCGTTTTCTTCCCTCTCCTCTTGGAACTTCGTCTCACTTTCTTCGTCCCATGTCCATCTTCACCTTGGCTTCCATCGAGTTGAAAATGCCCCACACAGCAATTTTTTCACCGAGCCTAGCGTACAGAGAGCGATGTATGTCTTCCGCCCTATGCACGANGATTTCATTAGCTGCTGCGACACTTATCCTTTCTCGCACCTCCACCTCCTCCTCGATAGGGCCATCGTTTGTAAAGGCCTTGGCCTTTTTTTTACCCATGGCGACAGCTTCCAGTTTACGGTTGTGGGGACAGTTTTCCTCCAATTACTTACGTTCATTCGAGGATCGTTCTACAGCACTAACGATATTCGTTACTGCCCCGACGATACTGCCTAGAGAACCGATTGCAGGTATCAAGGCGGAAGTAATCTTCCCATCGTTTTCTTCCCTCTCCTCTTGGAACTTCGTCTCACTTTCTTCGTCCCATGCCCATCTTCACCTTGGCTTCCATCGAGTTGGAAATGCCCCACACAGCAATTTTTTCACCGAGCCTAGCGTACAGAGAGCGATGTATGTCTTCCGCCCTATGCACGANAAAATGCCCCACACAGCAATTTTTTCACCGAGCCTAGCGTACAGAGAGCGATGTATGTCTTCCGCCCTATGCACGAGAATCTTGTCTGCCTGGTGCCCGTCTTGCATATCCTTGTGCTGGTAATAGGCATTATTGTGCCACTTGCATGCCTCGTGTAGCATGTTGATGCCCATATCGCAGCATACCAACCTTTTAGCTAGCTTGGATCATGGCCTGCAGAATCTGTATCAGGGAATGTGCATTCCGAAAAGTAGATTGTTGATCAATGTATCGACGATCCCTCTTCCAGATTTGATCTTTCTTCTACGAGTGATCACATGCTACTGCACTACAAACCTATATATACACAACCTTTATACGATTTTGTTTCAGTATCAANTCTACGAGTGATCACATGCTACTGCACTACAAACCTATATATACACAACCTTTATACGATTTTGTTTCAGTATCAATGAGTCAAACAAAATGTTGGTCTTTCTGTCCATGTCACCGAGGAAGATGTCGAAATCTCACACGACGCATGTCATAGCACGCTGTTGCCCAATGCCATGAGAGGAATGGTTTGTGGGCCATCGGGTTGTGGTAAGACATGTGTGCTTCTCAGCCTTTTGGAGGAACCAAATGGTCTTAGGTTCGAGAACATATACCTCTACTCCAAATCCTTACAGCAGTGGAAATACCAGCATTTGGCCTGTGTACTGCAGGCAGTGGATGGCTTGAAATATTTCACTTGCAGTGATAACGAAGCCATCATGCCACCAAGTGAAGCAANTGCAGTGATAACGAAGCCATCATGCCACCAAGTGAAGCAATACCAAACTCCATATTTATTTTCGATGATGTGGCATGTGAGAAACAGACTTGCATTCTGGAATACTTCATCATAGGATGTCATGCGAATGTGGGCTGTGTGTACTTGAGCCAAACTTATTCGCGCATGCAAAAACAGTTGCTACATATTAATTTGAATTTCCTCATGTTGTTTCACATGAAAGATACGAATTTGCAGCATGTGTATGACGACCATCTCAATGCAGACATGGCGTTCATAGAATTTAAGGCTATGTGTTATTTTTGCTGGAATGAGGACTACGGCAAATTTGTGATCGATAAGGATTCGCCAGTATATAAGGGAAGGTACAGGTGTGGCTTTTATCAGTTTATTTTAAGACACCGACCATGAGTCACAATACAATTTCCAAGTTCGGACATGATCTACGCTCCGATGGTGATGATGGGAATGGGTTCACAGAAGCTCGCCTCACAGCTCTTCACATGGGCCTGTCGCTTCTTGGACAAAAGATCGAGAGCATGAAAAATGAAGTGGTGGAAGATTTGGGGGTCATCGACCAGCATGTAGGGGGCGTGGAGGCATGGATAATAAACCTGATCAACATGTCGAATGTGCAGAGATGGGAAGAACTGAAGGCTCTTAAAAATTTATTAATGTCCAAACTTGCTGCGAAAACCGATGTTGCGAGGCATAACAAGAAGGTGCTGGATGCATGCATCGACCGACTGGAAATGATCGAAAATTCACTTTGCTCAACACTAGAGTGAATATGTGTGTCTGTGAGTGTATATATATATATACACACACCTTTGTGGTTGTGTGTTTATTTCATTCTATGAATGATGGCAGACCGAACCGAACTGACGACTCAGCTGCAGTGGGCCATCGAAGCTGTTTGTGTGAAATATCTACTCACGAAAAGTTACAGACTGGCTCTCGAGAATCGAAGGGAAGAGGATTACAAGCCGATAACCAGCTGCCTCGACGAACTTGGTCGACAATGCCAGGAGGATGCTTTGCCTCGGCCGGATATCAAACACGAAATCAAGGTGGAACGACATACCCCTATGCATAAACAGAAAATAAGTCCAGAACTGCCCGAATTGAAAGGGGGCATCACTAGCGACGAAGACGATTTGCCCCTGATATATTTGCTGCTTGGGCGAGAACAGGAATGAACAAGAGAGCATGGATCCGAGGTGGGCACCCTTTTCGGGCACTACTTCGCTTCCTACCCCGATCGGAACAGCGACAAGACATACGGCTTGCAACACCATGATGAAAAATGGTTTCTCGGAAACAAGGGAGTAATATTTTTTTTCAGGAGATGTGATGCAGATCGGCAAGCGCAAGGTGAAAATGACGCATGGTCTATGAGAACTTTTGTTTCGTAGGCATCCTGGACACTACACCGAATAGGATTTGGGAAAGTACCGTCGCCTACTACAGTCCAGTCGTACTCATTACATGAACCATAACCCCTCNTTTTGTTTCGTAGGCATCCTGGACACTACACCGAATAGGATTTGGGAAAGTACCGTCGCCTACTACAGTCCAGTCGTGCTCATTACATGAACCATAACCCCTCAAGGCAGCGATTTAAGGACACGATGCTTGCGCAATTCGGTATTATCGCAGGACTATTTCAACGATAGGTCGAAGCTATTGGATCGGGTTTGCTGCTACAGTATATCGATGCCAAATGCAAGATAGCTTACATGTTTTAGGACGATCCGAACGAACTCATCGATAGACTACGGCTACTGGTCGCTTCGCAGTCTGCAGGCAACCGGTCACACACCAACGAGATTATATCCATCATCGAAGAACTCGTCGAAGCTGGCTACGTCGTGAGGTGACAAAATATGCACTTTCCGGGGAATTGCACAGGTCGGTCAGAAGGAATTATCCTCGGAGAAAGTATGTCATGAAAGGGCTGGACGATAATTTCCAATCCGACCTGATCGAAATGCAAGACTTTGCTCATGCCAATAAAGGCCACTGCTACATTTTGACAGTAATATACACATTTTCCAAGTATGCCTGGGCCAGACCGCTCAAGTCGAAGAATGCATGTGACGTCACCGAGGTCATGGCAGATGTGTTGAGCGAAGGACGCATACAGAAAAATCTCCACACCAACGATGGTAAATAATATTTTAATGCTACTTTACCTGCACTAGTGAAAGGTACGGCATAAATAACTATTTCATGTACTGTGGACTCAAGGCTAGTATCGTCGAGTATTTTCGCCGGACTTTAAAAGCCAAACTGTGGAGACATTTCTCGGAGAACGGAAACTACAAGTGGCTTGAATTACTGCCGAAACTCGTTCACGAGTATATTTCTACCATTCATTCTATTACTCAGATGAAGCCTGAAGATGTCAAGGACGACTCCCTGCTCCAGTCTGTTTATGCTATTCCAGCGAGGAGGGACCCACGCAAGCCTAAATCAAAGATCGGTGACCTGGTGCGCATCTCAAACAGCGTGGTATTTTACACACGGCCTATCGTCACAACTAGTTGGCAGAATTGTAACCGGTGGTTCGCACACGATATTGGTACCCACGTATGTATTACCTCGAGCACCTACGAGGCGAACCCATCGTCGGAAACTTTTATGCAGAGGAGATCCAGCCTACAAAGTTGCCTGGTAAAAAAAAAAAAAAAAAAAAAAAAAAGGAGAAGGTGCATCGTGTGTATGTGTGGTGGCTTGGGCACTCAAAACGTGAGGTCTCCTGGGTCGACGAGAAGGACATTCTGAAACATTACTTACCAAAGATTCAAAAATATAAGATATATATTTTCTTATGTACATGTATTGTTATTAAATAAATGTCTGTCTACCTTACTTTGCATTCATTTTATTCTCGCACTTGCCTGTCCTTATACACACTATTGGGTTGGAGATAGCTAGCTCTGTGAAGGCGCAGACCTGTGAAATGCTAACAGAGCTATTCCCATGCATGCTGACTTAGGTTATATGACACCATGTAGATTGTGAAAACAATGTGGAAGCACATACATATGCATGTGTGCAGTTACCTGACGCTGTGCAGGTGCAGACCTGTGAAATTGCTAACACTACTCTTGCCACGTAAGAACAGATTTTTNGCAGTTACCTGACGCTGTGCAGGTGCAGACCTGTGAAATTGCTAACACTACTCTTGCCACGTAAGAACAGATTTTTAAAAAACTTTGTCAAGGTCATTTGCCCTGCCTGTTCATGAATACTCGTAAATTGAACTCCAGTAACCTAAATGGTATACATATTTTATTTAGAAAGTAATTTTTTCTATAATGTATCTCTTCATTGTATTAGTTTCTTTTCTATGTTTTGAAAAACAAAATGTTTAACAAGTTTTTCCACAACTACACTTTACATTACCATTTCCTGAATTGATAGGGAACATGACACAATAAAATAAGAGACAATTTTTTTTTCAAATTATATACATATTTTATTCATAAAACTATTTTATTATGTTTTCACATACATGTTAAGCAATATTAGCTTACACAGGCAAAAAAACTTTTATAATGCCCTTTTTTCTGCATTTATGTTGCAACATGCTTTTGCATTATTCATACATAGATAAGCAAGATCATTTTTAAGACCCAAAGACTTATTTATGAAAAAATTCCCTACAGTGTTTGTTTACACACACCGACACACACACCATCTGCCTAAAATTAGAATTGGCAACTATACATTTATTTACACTATTTTGCTCTGTTCGAAACACTGTTTCTTTATATTGTTTGTTATTATCCACTGTTCTTCCCCATACTCATCCGGTGAGCTTGTCTTTACCTCGGACGGCAGGCTGCGACAAGTCGTGGTCTGCTCGACGAACGAAACCATGTCAGCTTCTTCGTCTGGTAGGAGTCTATGCATCTCGCCATCGCATTATTCACTGAAGCGAAGCAATGTTTCCTGCCCTGTCGTCGTATTTCGTAGTCCGTATGCTGGATGCCTTCTTTAATGATAATTGTTTCACCCTTGTTCAGCTCCAACAGTTCGTCGGTGCTGCATGGTAGGGTTATGTACGGCCTAATGTTGTACACTGCGTAGGTTTCACCATCGCACTGGATTCTGTCTATAAAATACACTTTTGATTTGTCTTCGGCGTTTATGATGCTCGGGTTGTACGCATGCACTAGAGTGTAGTAGAGACAGGAATGATTCACACCATCACATCTATGTTTTCCACAGTATCCTCATACCGTGGGTCACCTATCCAGTACTCCATTCGCCAGAACCCGGGGATGGCATTGGGATAACACTTCACCATACCTAACTCGGAAAGTTGGTGTAAATCACCTCGTGCATCGAAGATTGTAGTGGTGTGATGAGAGTAGCTGTGGTGGGCATCAACCAACTGCTTCTGGTGACGATAGTGGTTTGCATGGAGTTCTCATGTGCTGGAAGCCATTCGTCGCATGTCGTCGAGGTGTAGATGGTGCTGGGTCGGATACCTGATATGATTAGCTGCAAGAGGTCGGAGGTNCGCCAGAACCCGGGGATGGCATTGGGATAACACTTCACCATACCTAACTCGGAAAGTTGGTGTAAATCACCTCGTGTATCGAAGATTGTGGTGGTGTGATGAGAGTAGCTGTGGTGGGCATCAACCAACTGCTGCTGGTGGCGATAGTGGTTTGCATGGAGCTCTCATGTGCTGGAAGCCATTCGTCGCATGTCGTCGAGGTGTAGATGGTGCTGGGTCGGAGACCTGATATGATTAGCTGCAAGAGGTCGGAGGTCGCTTGGTCTGCAGAGCCATTCATGTTTTTCACTGTGTGGACCCTTCTTCGATGGAGGAGCTGGTGCTGGTGGTGGCTGCTGCAGTTTTGCGACGTAGTGCTTTGCACCAGCTGCGGTAATGAGGAGTGTCCAGAATGGAAGTGGTGCAGCCTTCGAAGCACTCCTTGCAGGGCAGGCAGTCGCGAATATCTTCCTCTGCTTCTTGGCGATGAGAAAATTCTAGCCGAGAAATAAACTGTATACTTTAAGATGAGCAGGTGACGAAGATGGCAGTAGCAGGCAGGATAGTGGGCCCTGAGGCATTTTCTACGCTGGTATATGAGTGCGATGTAGGGGGTAGGCTTAGATGCCCGATTGGCTCTGAAAAACTAGCCAATGGGAAGATAGGTATTATTTGGAAAGAAGGGGGAGGTGAAGAGGGATTTGGGGTGGGAATGAGTGGGTGGGGATATTGGGGTGTAGGAGGGGGGACAGAGGCCCAGGAGGGCCATAAGTTTGGGGTGGAGGAGGTGTTGTGGCAGGAGGAGGATGGATGACCAGTGTACACAACAAGAAACTTCACTGAAGAAAAATAAATGTCTTTAATGAAAAAATAAAAACTGAATATAATATGAAATAAAAAAAAGTTTTATTTTTTAAGTAAATCTTTTTACATTTCCATAAGAAAAATTATTTGAAGAAAAGTGACTAGAAATATTATTATTACACATTCTCATTCTGGAATAATCATAACAACGAAAACTTACATTCTTTTAAAAAAATTTTTTTCCATACACATGATATTACATATACTTCTTTTAAACCCTTGTCACAGTACATGTCCCGATAGCCAGGCCGCCTAAGGCGTTTGCATGCCGACCCAAGGTTCGGCATTTCGATCCTCCAGACGATATTTTGAACTCTGCGAAAATTAAATAAAAAAAGCAGCACCCCTAGCAGCTAACTATAGAACCAACACAGCGGTCGAGCGAGAGTGACACCATTATTCTTATCAGGCGAAAGTTGAATGAGTGGAAACATGATGGCGGATGGCAGTGGCACACTATAGCAGCAATAAACATAATTTCAGGGATTGGTGGTGCAATTTAGTGGACGACAAGAGAACAACAGTATTTGGAGCGCATGCAACAGATGCGAAGGTGAGTAATTGGGAAACAAGATGGCGGGTGAAAAAATGGCAGTCTAAACAAGATGGCGGGCGAAAACAATATGGTGGACACAAATAAAATGTCATCTGGAAACAAGATGGCCGACAAAGGTCAAGGACACAATATGGCAGAATACAAGATGGCAGCTGTGATGTCATTCAAAATAACATAACCCAAGATGGCGGACGTTACCACGGCAACATATAACCTAGCCCTTATCCTGGAAGGAACATTACCTATCTACTTTCGCACAAATGTGCAAGCAATGTTAAAAAAGCACAAAGTTGCACCTTACAATTCATTTCTCCAGAAACATACTCTTACAAGATGCCAGAAGGGCGTATCCGAGTTCATGGGGGATGGCGGTCTTAATAAAAATAAAATAACTAAATTTGATTTGAAAATTATTTACACATCTATTATTTACAACATAAACTATCTATCTTCACTACTACTCTTGTTGTTCCCAGTGAGCTCAATATTTAACGTCTATCTCGATTCTAATTTAAAGTCCTTTTCAATGTCTACATCAACTACAGTCACTTAATTCTCATTTATTATTTACACATGTACAGTCTGTCTATTTCCATCATTCCAAATGTCTTATACTCTCGCAGCCAGTCCAATAGTTCCACCGATCAGTCTCACTCTCCGCTGCACTGATGTTGGCAGTCCGTAGACTTCACTCCCACTGGTTACTTTCGTCGCCACTCGTCGCTCTACTAGCTCGTCGTCTTCGCACGCCTGTCGCTTAATGTCGCACAATCCTCTAAACTCTCAACTCTCAAAACTCTCGAAACTCAAAAACTGTCTGCTCGGTGGCCCGTCGCAGCGTAAATAGACTCGGTAGCTCGATTTGGAAGGTTTCCCGTACCCCGATATTCGCTGAGAGAGGCAAGGGCAATGAACCAGACATTTTGTTTTGTTCAGATAACCACAGACATTCAATCCGCTGAAGGTCAGGAGCCCGCGAGTTGCGATAGGCTTATTGTGGGGGTACGTGATGGAATTGCTTTGTAAATCGCCGCCCGCATCTCAGATTATGCTCGCCTGACATTCCTTCGCTCTCGCGAGTAGGACGAGTCGAGGGAAGCGACGAAGAGTAGCAACAAGTAGAACTGCCCCCTCCTCATGTCTGTTCGTCGCGAACAAACTCTGCAACATCCGAACCTTCATACAGTGCCAGTAGGTCGATGTGGGCAGCCTTCGGCTTCACCTGAGAGCTTTTACAACAAATCTGAAAAACTACATCATTGATCTTCAGAATCCTCTAGCGGCCTTCCCAACATTTCTGCAGCTTCAGCCAGTACCCTTTTTGACTCTGTGGATTGTACAGCCGCACCAATTGTCCTTGAAATGCCTCGCCCGATGTTCTCCTGTCACACCGGGTCTTCATCCTGTCACTATATCTTAAAGGCTGTCGGCCAGGTGGCCCGTCGCAGCTTAAATAGACTCGGTGGCCAGATTTGGAATGTTTCCCGCACCCCGAGTCTCGATGAAACAGGAAAGCGCAATGAACCAGAACATTTTTTTCTCAGATAATTGCAGAAATTTAATCCGCTGAAGGTAAGGAGCGCGCGAGTTGCGATAGGCTTATTGTGGCGGCAAGCGGTGGCATCCATTTGTAAATCGCCGCCCGCTTCTCAGATTAATCACGCCTGACATTCCTTCGCTCTCGCAAGCAGGACAGGGCAATGGAAGCGATGAATAGCAGCAACATATAACAATACTATGCCAGTTAATTACATTAATTAGCGTATCTATGACTGCAGAGATTACCTCTCCTGCATGCGTCGGTATGTTTCTTAGGGCGTCTATGCCATGTTTTCTTATCTCTTGTTAGCATATTAGAAATAATTTATTTAGGAGGAAAAGTTGGTAGGAAGTTCTGTAGCTCGTGATCCACTAGTTAATTTGAGAGCTCGTAAATCTGTGATGCGGCAGTTTTTTCGGCAGACAGTGTCTGAGTTGCAAGTAGTGCCTAATAAATTCTAACACCGACAGCTCTGTAATCAAACAACTGATAATAAAATGAGATATTGTTGTGGACCAGTTACATTATTTCAACCCCAAAAATTAAGGATTTTCTTTTAAGGATTTTACATCATTCTGCTAGGCACGGAAATAATATTTCAGTAAAACATAAGGGCTAAAACGTTTATGTATAATGATCAATCATTATAACATTTAACGCAATGACTTATTATTATTTTATAAATCACTCGCTCCTCTGTAAGGCGGCCTGATCCTTGTACGTCAGTGTTTTTTTAATTCAGAGGTTAGTTTATAGGAGTTGTTGTACGCATTGTGCAGCATTCATTCTACACCTCATTCTACGCCTGTGAAGAAAATCGTCGGATTGATGCCTGCTGGAGCTAATTTAAATTGTAATAAGGGTGCTATGAGATGCTGTTCAATTTATGTAGTTGCGTTAGTGACTGATTATGCTGGAGCTTGTAAAACGGTGAGTCGTGGTCGCAGCGTTTCATTTGTGGGTCAATTTAGTGTTTTTAAATAATTGTGTGGCGTAGTATTGTGTTTGTCATTTACTTAAAATTTAATTGTCGCTACCGTGCTACCACGACTTACGCGTTGGGCGTAGTCTGTTGAAGTGTTCTAATTGTCATTGTCGATTCTTTATTAGATGAAGCTATAGTTAGGGTCTACGGACTGCCTCCATCGATTCACTATTTTAACGTAATATTTTAGTTCAGTTTTTAACTTGTATTTTCACGTAAAGGAGACTTTACTGGGCCTGAAGCGCTGCCCTCCTTTTGTAAAATTGCTCTACTACATACCTTGAATTTATCTAGTCATCAAAATAACTATTTGTATTTTAGAAACTTTTTGATATTACTCTGCTCGTTTTTTCAGTTAAATATTTAGTGTATATTTTGTAGTAATGTAATACTTTTGAATAAGCATTTGCGCAGCAATTTAACATTTTTGTATAAGTGTTTAAAGTATTTATAGTTACTTTTTATATTTTTGAAACGTTTTACACTACTTGGCTTGTTTGCCCGTTAAATATTTATTGTACTTTGAGCTACGCAATACTTGGAAAGAGTAATTTAATATATTTTTATGAATATTTTAATCTATATTTTTTTGCATTGTGAGCCTTCGGCGTTTAGAATTTTACATGTCATATTTTTTGTAAATGTGCAATGCAAATGTCCAATCCTAAGGTGCTACTAAATTGTAAAATATTCTGAAATAACAGAGTTTGAAAATGACATCGTCTTTGTATTATTTGTGCTACGGCACACACTGATGAACTTAAAAGACATGTTTGTTTCGGTTTTTAACACTTGCTGAATTTCTTAATTTAATCCCAACTCAGACTCAAGTGAGCAAGAAGTTAGCTTTTGGCAAGAAAAAAATTAAACCTTCAAGAAAAACAATGAGCCGTGAATGGGACTAAATTATATTAACATTGCCAGTATCTCTTGCTTTTGTTAGCATGCTTTTACAAAGCAAAACCTCAGGCACAGCAATGGTGAGTAAATATTTTATTTTGGTAAGATTTATGAACGAATCATATTTTTGGGTCTCGTAACGCTCGAATACTTCAAAAGAACGAACAGCTACGTCCTGTAAGATAATTTCTCAGAAAGGGCAAAGGGTGCTTAATAGGGATTAGATAGGGTCTGTAGCAATAATGTGGAGGTTAGTAGAGAACTGTTGAAACAGAAGCAAAGATCAACACTCCACGATGTTAGAAGGATACTGTCTCTCATTTACAGAGCAGAGCAAGCGAGATCAAGGGACGGAAAATGCACGGCGCTGGGTCTGTCATAGTGTGGGGTAGCATCACTGTCGACTGAGGGGCCGCGTTGGCTGAGCGGTTAGACTGCTCGCCTCCCACCAAGGTGAACAGGGTTCAATCCCCGACCGCGTCACTCCCGGATTTTCGCATGTGGGAATCGTGCCAGACGGTGCCACTGATCGGCGAATTTTCTCGGAGATCTGCCGTTTTCCCCGCCCCTTCATTCCGGCGCTGCTCCATACCCACCTCAATCACCCTCACCGACTCGTAAGACCTCGCTGTTAAGAGCCTCCCAAATATCTTCACTCACTTCACTCACTGTCGACGGGCGAACAGAACGTGTGGTGATCCGATACGGACTTACTGCTGCCAGGTACGCAGAAGACATTGTACTCGATCATGTTATTATGCCCATTTCAGTGGGGATGGGGCCCCAGTTTGTACTGCAACAAGACAATGTAAGCATGCAAAGCTGCCCCAGAGGAACTCCAGATTCAAACTATGGATTATTTTATACGGTGAACTAGACAAACGAGCCTGACGTCGTCGCCCCTCAGACAATACAAGAACTTGCTGATTGATGCTTTCGTCAACGAATAGGAGAACATCCCGCAAGAGGAGGTGCCTCGATAGATCAGACGCGTGTATCGAAGGTCTGAGGCTGTCATATGGGCACATGGTGGCCATACCAAATAATGAAGAGTTTCCTTGGGACGACGATTCTACATTTATACATGTATTTAATGTCAGTTGGCAGCATACATGTATACATGAGAAATAAGTAATGTGTCTACTACAGTTAGGGAAAGGTTTTAATGGTCTACCAGCACTTACTATATCCCTGTGTACACAACACGTGTAAAAATACGTGTTTCCAATCTTGTCCCTCTAATTGTTTTGAGCAGTGTATGTGGCATATAGAAACTAATATTGTCATATATCCAATAATTAATTTTTGATTATCGATTAAGTGACTGTGCAAAATGGTAAGATACGTACATGCTAATACTTCTTATTTTACCCTAATCAACATAAAAATGTAGATAAACTGAATTAAGACGCCTTTAATTTAAACCAGAAAGGAGGGGGAAAGAACGAATTCATGGCGGCATGGCACCTACCTCTCCCAATTGTCACTAAGTGCAGAACTCATAATCCTTAAACAATTTAATTATGAATATTATTTTTATTCCAGTGCTTTAAAATACAACTATTGTAATTTATAAATGCGTTAAATGTGCCTTAGCCTACGTATGACTACGCAAAGAGGATTTGTATTTTGTTAGCAAACCCATAATAGCCACTCTCGTACAGGACACCCCTGGTAACACTACTAATTTTAGCACTAAAATTTCAATAAGACGTTAAGGAGCAGAGCAAATTAGATGTGGAAATTAATTGTATAGGGTATTCACAGTAAACTGAGCAGTTCTGATAGACCTGCTTAATATCTACTTGTTTGAACATAGTGTATTATTACACCATATGTAAAATTAATATTGTCATGGGCCTTTATCACTTTATCCATGTGTCGGTCAATGAAGTGAAACTGCGAAATCATAAGAAAAGTAAATATTTTACAAATTTTCTCATCCTTGCACTTGCGCATTAAAAAAAAAATTCAGTGTAAGCAAATGTTTACCTAACACTGTTATTTCCGCCTTGAGAAATGGAACTACTTTTCCCTCTGTCGTTACCAACTTTGCTGGGTGCATGCCGCTCAGTGTGTGTGTGTGTGTCTATATATATATATATATATATATATATATATATGC
>NQII01003842.1:108795-178952 GCA_002778355.1 Clitarchus hookeri | reverse complement strand
TTTTTTGAGAGTTTTCTGGATTTTATAATAATTATTAGGGGTGGGGGTGGAGAAGGGTTGAGGTGAGGGTGGTGAGGTGATTGTGATGTTAATGTTAAATGTCTTTCCATTTTTTAGATATTTTTTCAATTTTTTGCGAATTTTTATAATAATTTCCAAGAGGTGGGGGTAATTGGATAAGTAGGTGTACGGTAGGGAAACGTTATAGGTTCTTCGATTTTCTAGATTTTTTATTTTTTACAATTTTTTTATAATAATTTCTGAGGGGGGCGGTTGGGGAGGGGGTGAGGTAATCTAGACTATGGGTGGGGTGATGGGGCCATGTCTGCTGATCCTCAGCGAGCTCCCCAAATTGCTTCAATGGCTCGAAAATTGCCTTTCGGTAGCTCGTTTTTGCAATCTAGGGTATACATTTTTTTTTAGGGAAAGAAGGGAAATTTTAAGAGAAAAAGGGAAATATTGAGAGAGAAAAGAGAAATTTGTAGGTAAATACTGGGAATTTTAAGTGTTATTAAGGGAAAAACAGGAAATTTCGAGAGAAAAACGGGAAAACTCGTGACGTCATCCAAGATGGCAGAAGAATCCTGAATCCTGATTAATGATGTATGTGCGAAAACCGGCACACCTATACTACTGAGGTGTTTGTGGTTAGAACGGACGAGAGAGCGTGAAACCCGATGAGTGAAGGCTACTGTGCATGAGGGCGCTCGGAGAACTCAAGAACAGGACTGGTGGGATCTGGACTAAACTGAGGTGGGACTGTATGAACATGTGATAGGGACTTTATTTTAAATATAGGAACTGTCAACTATTGACATATAATTTATTAGGTTTTGAAACACTGTCTATTATGACTGATTCTAGTTATTTAATTACATTAATTTATTTCACGTAATTGTAAATTATACTGATTGAAATGTATTAATCGTAAATAGTAAAATATATCAATTTATTGTAAGATATTGAGATGAGAGTATTTTCTTTGTAATTGTTTTTAATAAATTAAGAAATTATAGAGAACTCTTTTATTTTGTTAAGACCTCCCTCCCTTAATGAACCTTGTTTAGCACACAGACTTTGAGAAATTGCAACATTGGTGTCAGAAGTGGGATGGAGGCATTTTATTTAAAATGAATAAATAATAATGATTTTATTTGTAATTATGATTACAGTAGGATTTTAACTTGTAGGATAATTTTGTAAATATTATAATAGTTGCAGTAATAGGTCTAAGAATTAAGACTTGTGAATACTAACTAGGAATATGTCGGCGGAGATGGAAGCACTCCGTGCTCTGATCGAAGGGCTGGGTAGCCGAATTACTAGTGTCAATGAAAATGTAAATATAAAAATAAATAGTTTTGTAGATAGTGTTAATGAAAATATAAATAGCCAAATAAATAGTGTTAGTGAATTAGTAGATAATAAAATAGACAGTTTAGACCGAAAGACAGTTAGTGAACAATAATAGACCATGTAGACAAGAAAATTTTAGTGTGAGCGAGAGAATGGCCAGTGTGTAAGAAAGGTTGGACAGTGTGAATGACAGGATGGACAGTGTCAACGAAAGGTTGGACAGTGTTAAGTGTAAGGTGTCCCAGGAGGTGAGCTCCTTCAATGAGGAATGGCAAGAGTTCTTACAGCAGCAGACATACAGCAGTGACGGAGGAGCAGAAATTGAACACTACCGAGTCGACGAATTTGGGAAGTGAGAACTGTGGCAGGACATTGTGAGACTGTCACACTTGTATTTGGAGGGATGCCCTGAGGAGGCACGAGATGTCATCACAGTCGGCTTCTTTGTCGACACTACCAACGACACCAAGGTGTGGCAAGCTGCACGTTTGACTGCGCCTCACGACATGCAGGATGCCTTGGTGGGAGCACTGGAGGTAGAGTCAGCAAGGCAGGAACCAGTGACTAGTTGTAAAGTGCGGGCAGTGATGCTGAATGAAGAGGAGTATGACAGAATCAAGAGTGCTCTGGAGAAATGCAGACGTGAATGAGGGACAACGTGCCCAGTGTCCGCACTTTGGAGATTGTTGGTCGTGCGAA
This sequence comes from Clitarchus hookeri, assembly GCA_002778355.1. Taxonomy (NCBI): domain Eukaryota; kingdom Metazoa; phylum Arthropoda; class Insecta; order Phasmatodea; family Phasmatidae; genus Clitarchus; species Clitarchus hookeri. The sequence continues at coordinate 176,897 of NQII01003842.1, read as the reverse complement.
CAGCCGGGGAACCTTACAGCCAACTGTTTCCAGCAGCGACAACAAAAGCAGCAGCAGCAACCAGGAAGTAAGCAGGGAGGAACAGATGAGTGCGCAACATCCTCGAGAAACATGTAAGCACCGATCTTGAGGAGTGAAGGTCAGTGACTGCTGAAGGGAAGGACCCAATGTTCTTGCAGGTTCTTTCAGTGAAACAGGACTTGGTCACCGTATTAGTGGAGGGCAGCATAGATGATGTTTCTTGTCAGATGGTCGTTGACACAGGGGCAACTATAATGGTGGTAAGAACGGACATTCTCGGGTCTTCCTCCCAGCGATCGTCCGATGAGAGCGTGGATCACTGCTATTTAACTACACTACACCAGTCAGAGACAAGAGAAGGATACTCTTACAGCTTGGTAACCTTGAAATAGAGCATGATATATACATAGCCGAAAAAGAGGACGAATGAATTTTGGGTCTTGGTGTGTTACATATGCTGGGGTGCTGTCTCGATACTCAACTGCGGGTGTTACGGGTAGGTAATACCTTGTTGGTAGTGTCAACACGACGAGATTTATCTTCACCAATGAGTTGCCCAGTAGTGTGTAATCAGTCGACTGTGCTCCCTGCTTCAAGTGACATTTTTATTCCAGGAGGAGGCCAGGGACAATTTTTCAGGCGATTGGACATAATTGAACCAGCCCAGAAAGGTGGCATTTTACCCGATGATGTCGTCGTGGCAAGGACTTTGATTTCTTCAAAATCGGACAGTTTACCACTAAGGATGGTTAATTTATTTGAATGTGCTATTCGTCTTGAGGAGGGGGCCACTATAGGGGTTTGCAAGAAAGTCTCATAGGTACTTCCAAATGTTCCAGAAGCTTTGAAAACACAAAAATCCGAATATCCGCTACTAGATGCTCTGGGGGAACTGCTGACAAGAACAAGAGAAGTCCTCAACTGTCGACAAGATAAAGCTCTGTCATAAATACTACAGAGAAATATAAGTCCTTACTTATGCGAGGTCTATGACCTTGGCAGAACTAATGTTATATGCCATCACATTGACACAGGGGATGTCAGACCCATGAAGCAGCCACAAAGGTGACTAATCCTAGCTTCACATGAGGTTGTTGATGGTGTTCTGAAAGAGATTAAGGATTTAGATGTGATAGAGCTATCAGTCAGTCCATGGTATTCTCCCTCAGATCTTGTTTAAAAAAGTAAAGAATGGCTCTATTAGATTTTGTGTTGATTACTGCCAACTTAATAATGCGACAAAGAAAGAGTCTTACACACGCCCTAAGATAGACGACATACTGAATAGCCTAGCAGGTTCATAGTGGTTTTCTACTTTAAACATTGACGTGTGACGCATTAGAACTATTAGAGCGGCGCTGTCCCACAACCCCCCCCCCACCAGCATATCCCATGTAGGGGCTTAGAGAGACACGTGTCAACTTCCAGTCACCGCAGGGGAAGGTCAAATCGAGAAGGATGCGCGTGCTGACTATAACACGTGTCGCTGATGCCTAGTCCACCCCCTACGCCTCTAGCAAGCCCATTAGATCTGTTGAGCGCAGAGGGATCACGAGATAGAGAAACGCAGTTCGCCTAAATTCAGAAAACACACATCGCGGAAGAAACAGCTGACAAGCTGGATAATGGTGCCGAGAACACCCCCTCCCCCCTTAGCTAACAACAGGACAATGTGGAAACGCACCGAGAAATAGCTGACAGAGCAAGTATGAGCAAAGTGCCACCTCCCTCCCCCAAATTTCAGGAACCAGGGCACGTGTTTTGAAAGGCATTTTTCTGCTTTCTACCACCTCACCCCTCCCCCAATAATAGAGACATGTGCCAACACTTAAGGGGGGAGGCTGGCAAGCATAAAAACCCCTTTACGAGAAAAGTGAGATGAGTCAATTATTACCGCCCAGAGACGTTAGTTCGAGGAATCAGGCCGTTCTAGAGTACCGCACAGAGGCAGTCAGTCAGTCGAGAGGCCGGGAGTCGGACTCCCGGCCACAACAGTACTGCAGTGCGTCAGTATGTAAGTAGAGCAGTCCAGGGGAGACGACGACACCCAGCGGGCCTTTGCCAAAGGCTACCCAATTCGATGGAGCTCCAACCACAGCGGACATCATACCAGCAGAGTTAAGTATATCGTCGTCGTCCAGAGAAGCCCCCCTCCACTACGAAGTCGACCCAGTTAATACGAGTAGCCAAAATTAAAGTACCACACCTCGAAAGTATTGATGTATGTAGTTTTTGTTCAAACCACAGACAATATATTCGTCCTTCAAAATGAAACAGCAAAAGACTACATTATTGCAATACCCTCAACCTTCAAGGCATATTATAGTCTATGCCGGGAGGAAGTAAAACGACTCTATACGCCACCCTGTCTTCCACAGTGGAATAGCGTCAACATGAAGAGCAGGTATTGGCAGTGCGAGGCGACCCCAGAAGACAAAGAAAAGACTGTCTTTTGTGTCCAAGGGAAAAAGACGTGGAAAATCATGTTTATGCTCTTTGGGTTATGCAATGCCCCTACCAACTTCGAGCAACTGATGGAGAAAGTTCTGCACTTAGACATTTGCCCAGTGTACCTAGACGATGTTATGGTCATGGGCAGAACATTTGAGGAGCACCTGAAACGCCTAGATTCTGTGTTTCAGAAAGTCGCTGCAGCCAACCTGAAATTAGTTCCTAAGAATTGCCACCTTTTTAATAAGAAGATTAATTTTTTGGTCAATGTTGTGTCGGCCCATGGGATTGAAACAGACCATGGGAAGACCAGAGCAATAAGATATTGGCCTCTACCAATTGATAAAACTGAAATTCAAAGTTTCCTGGTCTTACGTGCTTTCTACCGTCGATTTGTGCCCGGGTTCACCACGATCGCCAAGCCTCTGCATGAATTGACTGAGGCAAAAAGAAAATTTTATTGCACCTCGAAGTACGAAATTGATTTTAATTGACTAAAGGAAATTCTGATATCTCCCACAGTACGGTGTTTCTCGAGTAGAGTGGGTGAATTCATTCTGGATACTGATTCTAGTGATGTAGGCATTGGGGCTGTGTAATCTCAGGTTCAGGATGGAAAGGAGAGGCCATTAGAATACTTCAGTAAGGTACTACACAAACCTGAGAGGAATTACTGTGTGACACACTGGAAGCTTCTGGCTGTGCTGAAGGCAATTACAGATTTTCACCCATATATTTATAGCAAACAATTCATCCTAAGAAATGATCATGTTTTTTTATGCTGGCTGCTAAATTTCAAGAACCATGGAGGTGAAATAGCCCGGTGGATACATCACCTGCAAGAATATGACTTTGAAATACACCATACGTCTGGACGCCTTCAAAGCAATGCAGATGCACTTTCCAGGATACCATGCGAATCATTCTGTCGTCATTGTGAACACCAGGAGGAAAAGGGTGGTGTATCGTGAAAAGCAAGGAGGACAAGAATTCAAGGCTCTGTATCTTGCGATGGGTCATCTACATAGGATGATAAGGACATAAGAAATGATCAGTTAAGTAATCCCATCTTGTATCCAATATTGAGGTGGAAGGAAGCTGGGCGTTGACCAAGATGAGAGGAGATATCCAGCCTAGGCATGACAGTCAAGGCATACTGGGCACAGTGGAATTCCAGTGTGCTTTAGAGGAACTGGGAAAGTAATGATGGGAAACAAAGTAATTTACAACTGGTCCTACCAGAGTGCCGAATCCCAGAAGTGCTAAGAGAACTACGCAACACAACATCAGGTGGTCACTTCGGTGTTAATAAGACCCTTGACCGAGTTTGAATGAGATTATATTGGCTGTATTGTCGGGAGGATGTTGAGAAATTGGTGCCGGCTGTGTGATGCATGTACCACAAGGAAAGGTCCGAGTGTTAAGGGACTAGGTCTTCTTCAGAAATACAATATTGAGCCCCATTTGAGAGGATGGCAGTGGACATTTTCGGATCACTACCAGTTAGTGAGGGGGAGAATCGGTACCTTCTGGTAGCACAAGACTATTTCACAAAGTGGCCCGAGGTCATACCGGTGCCAAACCAAGAGGTTGGCACTGTAGCTGATGCAATTGTAGAGAATTTTTTTCTCCAGGTTTGGAGTGCCACTTGAGCTTCATTCTGATCAAGGAAGACATTTTGAAGCAACTCTTTTCCAAGAGGTAACAAGGATTCTAGGAATGAAGAAAACTCGTACCACAGCATTACACCATCGGTCGGATGGGATCTTCGAGAGGTTAAATTTTACCCTGTAACAGTATCTGGCGATCTTCGTAGCAGACAAACGGAAAGATTGGGACCCCTAGGTACCCTTATTTCTCCTGGCATATCGTTCGGCAGTCCACGAGTTTGACAAAGGTAACACCTTTAAGGATGCTTTTTGGGAGAGATCTCCGCCTTCCTGGTGACCTGCTGTTAGGATGTCCAGTGGAAGAAGAAGCAGCCACCCCAGAATATGCCATGAAACTACGCCAAAGGTTAGTCGTGATTCATAAGTTTTCCTAGAGGCACCTTAAAATTGATAGTGACAGAATTAAAACACGATATTACCAGAGAATGTCTGAAGAGGTTTTCAAGAGAGACAGCTGGTGTCGTTATATAATCCTCAGAGGCGGAAGGGATATTGCCCGAAGCTAAGAAATATTGGGAAGGCCCATACAGGATCCTGAAACAGATGAATGATGTGGTCTACCGGGAAGCCAGTCTGCTTCTCTCTCAAGGCCCGTCTACAATTGGCCGCAACCGTGGACGTGTCCCAATACCAGTGTCAAGTGACGTCATGTTGACACAGTCGGAATGTGGTCTACAATTGCCATATCCCAAACTTAGCTTCCTCAAACTGCAACAGCAGGTCTAAATATTGCGAACTTTTTTTTCATTGAACTTACATTGTAATCAAATACTCATTTTTAATGATTAACATGCCATACAAATTAGAGTTTTAAAATAATTTGTATTTATACACTGAGTTTCAGTCCAGAGCACGATGTCGACATTGTTTTAACCTGATTGTATTTATTTTTATATTACTGTTGATCAAATAGTTTACATAATTTATTAAGTACGTTGAATTAAAATATAACTAATTTACGTAGTTTTTTATGTTTACTTATTATGTATTGGAATTTTCGCGCGAAAAACAGTAAACATAGAAAACCTTTCCTACCATCTAGGACGCAACTTGGGACAAAAGTTCTAAATTGTTAGAGAATGCTTGTTTTACGACACAGCTTGGTTTATGACGCACGAGCTTCGGACAGCTAAATGACGTCAGAGGATCACAGCGTATTCTTGTCCTAGTTGTCTTAGGACACAGTTTGGGATAGCGCGATTGTGCGGGCCTTTAGACGTCTGTGATGCCAGGCCCACGAATTCACTTGCTTGCACGTCAGTTCTTCCTTCTTCACATGCTAAAGAACAGGAGGGTGCAGTCTGCCCCACCCCCATTTACTGAGGGTCGCCACGAGATGGCAACTGTTCCTAACCGCACATAATACAACGGTCATGCTGTCAGCCATGTTCAGCAGTTTAATACTGTAGTTTTATGTCTTAACGTCGCGTCGTGTTAAAAATGAATGGCCTATGTGGACATTGGATTTATTAAATTTAGTTTATTCCCTCCCTTCCCCCATAGCCTCCTTACAATGAAGACAGCTTTGGAGAGAGTTGTGGACGGCGGTGCTCAGCGAGTGTTCCTGGTGATGCAGCGAACTACGGAGGTTATTGGCAGCGCGTAGACAGCGACCTGTGTGCCCGAAGTGACTGCAGGTAGTGGCCGGGATGTTCCCAAGCGAGTGCTGCGGCGTCTGCCATTCACTCCACCTAGGTGGCGGAGCGGAAGAGGAAGTTCACAAGAAAGTCATACAATTGGTGGACCCAAACAATGCACGAGGAGAATACTCACTGGGCTGCATAACTTTTACTAACAGAGCTAGTTTGATTATTTGTTTAGTGTTATAAGATATTGAATAAATTAGTGATTACCACTGCACCCGGAACTGCAAGGTAACCAAATAAGTTCTTGCCGTATTTGATGTAGCGTGGGAAATTAATCCATCGGAGCGATGAGCGACGGCAGTGACCAGCGAGTGCAGTCTGCGAGTATCGGGAGAGACTGCACGGTTGGACTGTGGGAAAGTGATATTGGATTCGTGAGTGGCAGGCATTTAGAATTATGTTAATATATGACAGTGGACATTTTGAGCATGCGTATGTGTAATAAGAGACGATTAAGTGACTGTAGTTAGTACAAAGACAGCGATAAAGACCTTAAGGTGGCCGCCTGGTTGAAATTTTGCACGTCTGAGGCCTAAACGCGTGGGAGCGCTAGGGGCGACCGAGACATGCGCATCAAGTCTCTCATCGCCTCTACCCGCAAAGCACTGAACTGGCGTGCAGTCTTGCCGTCGATAACGAGCCTCTGAGACTTTCAGCGGAGACCCTACAATTTTATGACGTAATAATAATAATAAAGGTCGGATGCACGTCCCTATTCCTTTTTTAATTTTTTGTACCGTTTAAGTCATTTCCATTATCACAAAAACACGCTTTAGAGAGAAATGGAGAAACTGAAAAACGTATACAGACGCGTAACGTTTCTTAAATGTTATTCATAAGCAGACCTCACTCAGACACGTTGGACGATTTTTTTATAAAACGTTTTCTGATGGAGCTCTGCACACCGTTCGGGGGCCTATCCAGGCGGCCACCTTAATTATAATTGAGATTGGCATTAAACAGTGCGCTCACTAATAGGAATATGAAGTGTTAATAGTGGAGTTCGGTAGNACGCGTAACGTTTCTTAAATGTTATTCATAAGCAGACCTCACTCAGACACGTTGGACGATTTTTTGACGTGACAACGTCTTAAATTAGGTTGCGGCTGGGAGTCACTTATGAAAAAGTGTAACGCTCGGTAACGTTACGATGAGTCACCGANCCATTATCACAAAAACACGCTTTAGAGAGAAATGGAGAAACTGAAAAACGTATACAGACGCGTAACGTTTCTTAAATGTTATTCATAAGCAGACCTCACTCAGACACGTTGGACGATTTTTTTATAAAACGTTTTCTGATGGAGCTCTGCACACCGTTCGGGGGCCTATCCAGGCGGCCACCTTAATTATAATTGAGATTGGCATTAAACAGTGCGCTCACTAATAGGAATATGAAGTGTTAATAGTGGAGTTCGGTAGTTTAATGTTGTAAATAACACCTGTGTGTATTTTTATAACATTGTAAATACATTAAAGTTAGAGTTTTTATTTTTACTAAGACGACCTTCTCTCACGAGCTTGGATACGCCCCAGGTAACTTGTAACACTGGTGTCAGAAGTGGGATATAAGCACTGAATAATTAATGGATTTGTATATTAAATTAGACAATTGGCTATTAATCAGTGAGATTAAAAATTATTCAATTATAGCCATATGCCACAAAATTAGGAATGTTTTGTGCACGCATCGCAGTGATGCTAAAGAGGAAAATGTCAGCTGAACTGGAAGCACTGCGAGCATTAATTGAGAGCTTAGGTAGCCAAAATAGTAGTGTGAAAGAAAGTGTATATAAAACTGTAAATACCCTAATTAATAGTGTAATAGAAAGTATAAATGAAATTTTAAATATACAAATTAGTAGTGTAAATAGCAGGATAACTAATGCGAGTGAATTAGTAGATAGGAAAAAAGGCACAACAAATAAAAATGTAGATAGAAAAATAGACACATTAAATTAAAACATGAAGAAAACATATCAATTAGATAAAAAAAATAAAAGGCATAAGCGTGTAAGTGAATGCGAGACTTGACTATGTGGACAAGAAAATCGACAGCGTAAGCCAAAGAACGGACAGTGTAAATTAAGTAGTGGGAAATGTCCGTGGAGGTGTTGAGAATGAAGTGGGTGCATTAAAAAAGAAATGGCCGGAATTTCTTCAGCAGCAGAGTTCCACTATCACTGCACCTCCAACCAAGATAAGTGAGTATGGAGCAGCGCGGGAATGAAAAGGCGGGGGAAACTGGAGATCCCCGAGAAAACCTGCTGACCAGCGGCATCGTCCGGCACGATTCCCACATGCAAAAATCCGGGAGTAACCCCGCCGGAAATCGAACTCGGTTCGCTTAAGTGGGAGGCGAGTAGTCTAACCAATACACCACCGCGTCCCCTTGAATCATGTGATGTTGGAATGTTTTAGCTACCATGGCTATCAGTCGAGCAGAAAAGGCAGGCGTTTGAATATTTACTTCCTGAATCGTACACATACAGAAAACTTGGTTACCGTGTACGCTATCCGTGATGGCTGTATTATTCTTAAATCATGTTTTCAGCAGTAAATCCACCCTCATGCTTGTTGAATTTTCTTCTGATGGTAGCATCAGTGCGCCGTACCATGGTGCAGCACACACAAACACAGCAGCTGTTTTGTCACTACGTAANATCACCGTACTTCCCGGAACTGATTAACAAATAACAAAGTTGCTACCTTTACTTGAAACCATAATCCTGTATGAGACTATACTATTCGGTTTTTAGAGGGGAAAAAAACTGGGATTTGGATTTTGACATTAATTTGGCCTAAGTGCAGCTGTTATTTATTATACAAAAAAACAATGAAACACAAAATGCTTATGGAGTTAGTTGATCACTGTGACAGACATGCCCTCGTGTCAATAAGCATACTAGACGTTACGAAGCAAAGCAAGCACGCAGCACAGTGCCTGTGAACAAAAGCAGTTTCTTTGTTCCCGCGACGCAGAACGGACGTGGCGACAGAATCAGTCATCGCGCCGAGTTCCGACCACCGATGACGCACGACGCTTGCTCCAGTTGTCAACGCGAGTCCCCGTGATAAACTCAATACAATTACAAGAAGCGTATCAGCGTCTAGTAATAGTAAGAGCTTTACGCAAAAGGTGATTCGGTGATGTCTTTCTTTTCCCATGCAAACAAACGAGAATTTTAAGTAGTGTTGTACTTGTTAATTTAAGCACTACCTTCTGACAGCCAATACTGCCGTTGCAGCTGCTCTTTCAGCTCTGCATGCTGGAAAAGTGAGGGGAAGATACCGGTTGACTTTGGTGATCGCAGCAGATAAAGAAGTTGTTTTCTTAGACCAAAAACGTTATCCTGTGCATTGAGAGGGCTCAGTTCTACTGACCACAAAACATAAGAGTTTGAAAGGTACATCAACACGTTTATTGCCTACATTTTTGTTTTGTAGCATAGTTTGTTGCGCGCCAACGTGCGGTACTAGATGTTCTGGGTTTAAGTCTCGGGCAAAGCGTGGATGTATTAATTTTTCAGCTACACGTCTTTAAAAATGTATAGGCATGAATACGAAATTATTACAAAGGCGAGTGGGGATAACTTTAATATCATAGTCAGTACTAAAAATTAATAAATCATATTTTTACTCAGTTTGTCAAAATATTTTATTTAATATCAAGTGCATAAATGAAGTAGTTTCACTGTAATTGCATAATTTTAAATAAAACTACGTATTAACATTAAAAACTAGTAAGCGAGACAATTGTGCGAAAATATGGTTTGCAGGGGTTGATGATACGATTGATAGACATATCGTTACGAAGTTAGTTAACTTATTTGTTCTCCAGTCAGTAGAATATTCCTGAAAAACGGAATTAAAAATAGTCTATATATAATTAAAATCTTCAAGATTCAAACACCTAACTGAGTTAGAGTTTCAAGGAATCTTACTGTATGTAATTTGTTTATTTTGTCTTTATTTTCAGCTGGCGCAGTCAAGTAAATGTTTGCCTTCTCTACAACTGAAGTACAGTCAATACACAAATACAAAAAAAGTTATAATTATATCTTACTTACACTGGAGAGCCAAATAAAAATTGGTATAGGCGTGCGTATGCAAATAACAGAGGTATGGAACCAATCAGAGTAACGTGATGCAGTCGGCAGCGTCTATATAAGACAACAAGCTTCTGACAAAGTTGCTAGATAGCTTACTGCTGCTACAATGGTAGGTTATCAAGATTTAAGTGAGTTTGAAAGTGGTGTTATAGTCGGCGCACGAGAGGTAACGATAAAATTTGGATTTTCACGTACCACCATTTCACGAGTGTACCGTGAATATCGGGAATCCGGTAAAACATCAAATATTCGACATCGTTGCGGCCGGAAAAAGATCATGAACGAACGGGACGAACGACGACTGACGAGAATCATTAAACGTGACAGACGTGCAACCCTTTCTCAAATTGGCGCCGATTTCAATGTCTCCTGAATACCTTCAGACATTAGTCGAGTCCGTGCCACGTAGTCTTGCGGCACTTCTGCGTGCTCGCGGGGGCCCTACACGATATTAGGCAGGTGTATCAGTTTTTTTTGGCTCTTCAGTGTATATGTACAAGCTATTTGGTAACATGAACTGACTGACAATAAAGTATTATGACACACAATGATTAATTGATTGATTGGTTTGGACGAGTCTTAGCATAAGAAAGGTCTTCAGAGCCTATGTGGTGTGAGTGAAATGAGATAGACATGGAGCATCGCCTGAACGCAAGTTGGGTAAAAAGGGAGACCCCAAGATAACCCACCAACCTCGATTGCCACATGCAAAAATCCCGGTTGACATCGCCAGGAACCGAACCCGTATCACAGTGGTGGCAGGCGAACTGCCTCAACCGCGGCTTTCGATATACTGTGATAACATTCGTGAACTGAATACTTTTTTCAAGAAGCAACTTCCAGAAGTCAAACCAATGAAAATAATTTAATAACATGAATAGTTAACAACACTAATTTACAAGTGTTATATTAGAAAACTTTAAAAAATTACTCACCATAGATTGAATAGATAAAGGACGATGAATAAAAATAAAGAAATCATTAGGCCTCCAAAAGACAAAATTTAAAAACTGCAGTGACATAATCAGTTAACAACCACCAATTTACAAGTATTATAATTTAAAAAGTAAATAACAATTGAATACAGTTTGATAGTACGTATATTATTAGGACAACATGATGATAACATTAAACAATAAAGACCCAAGATTATGATGTCACAAACAAGCATAACTAATTAAAAATACTGAGGTACAAGCATTCAGTTGTACTCAATTATTACTGAACAAGACATGAGCATATAATGTTAGGGTACATAGTGACTATAAGAATGAGCAGTGATACCAAGATCATGGTGTGGGAAACAAAAAGTCAAAATAAGGGAAAAGATACTGAAATGTTAAATCTACTTATTTACAAGCATTCAGAATTAAAACTATTAATTGCTCAAATGACATGATGTAAAATTCATGATTCCATTTGCATCGACAAAAAGATTGTATGTAATAGTATAAGTAAATATAAAATAAAGACAATGTATGTAATAGTATAAGTACAAATAAAAGTGGATAGCAATTTTACAAACTGATAACACATACTACGAATATGTCTAAACATAGTCTTGTTAACAATGTTTAATATTATTTTTTTTTTTAGAGAAAGTTTAGGGAAAAGTAAAACTATTCCTAGCTCACTTATTAGAAAGTGATTAAGCAAAACAAATGAATGACACTGTAGAATACATGTATCAGCAAGATATAATTTAGTTTCAATATTTACAATGGCTGAGCTAAGCAAGAGCTGTCATTATCACATTCAATAAAAATTTCTTGCTCACTGCAGCTTTCATGGTGTGAATTTTTTGCTCTTTCATCATGTGTCATCACTGTCACTATCAAGTTTCATTAAGAACTCATCTACTGCTAACTCCACGAGGCAGTCGTTCTTCCAGTACTCTTCTTCAATTCCTTTAACGAGTCTGCAATATCCCACCCAGTCTTCCTTTATTACGGCTTCTGCGGCTTCTATTGTTAGCCTCTGTAAGAATTGCAGTGATAAATCTCCAGTCGTGTTGCGAGCTCTGATGTGGCGTTTAATATTAGTCCAGGTTAGTTCTATGGCATTGAAATCGTACATTTAAGGGGGCAATCTAAGTACAGTATGGCCATGTTGCTGGAATATCCTGTCGACAGCTAATATTTTTTCTCTTGGTCAATGGATTTCAAGCAATTCAATGAGAGTAACTTTTCTCATTGTTTCGTCACAAGACACCCCTTTTTCTCCTTGTAGCCTCGCCACGATTTCTTTCTTCGTGTCATATTTTGACGGTGGCCTTTCTACTTGCTTCGAATGACATGGTGCATTGTCCATAACTATCACGAAATTTGGTGGCAGATTTAGTAAAACTTGCTGCAAAATCCATTTCTCAAAATTCAGAGCATTCATCTGCCCGTGATAATCACCTGTCGTCGAATTTGCCTTGTAAATTAACTGCCCGCCCAGAAGAAAGCCTTCTTGCCACCCGATATGCACAAAAATAAGTATATTTGCTGTATTACCACTTTCTACCAATCCTTCAACGTCACCTTTCTTTTGCCAGCACTTCTTAAATGCCAAATTAGTGTCAATCCACGTTCCGTTAATGTAAAATATGTTCCTGCCTTCTCTTCTCAACAGTTTCATTGTTGTCAAATACTTTGAACGCCACACGACGATGTAAACTCTTTCAACAAGAAACACCCGCTTCTTTTGTGATCTTTGTACAAGAAGCCCATGTCTCTGAGCAGTCTTCGTAGAGACGACGGACTCCAATTCCACCCAATCTTTTCACGCAGAACTGACATAAGTTTACCTACAGTTGGTACGATTTTCTTGACGACATAAAATTCTCTAATAGTGTCCCTTATCACACGCCTGTCAAAGCTATCGATAACAATTTTCTAATTTTTTTTTACCTGTAGTAAGGTTCACTATACACAATATAAACATATAAATGTATACCGGTAATTCATGGCCCAAAGCTTCTGAACATTAAGTAAATGAAAGAAGAACAAATTTCACTTCCCTCTGAATTTGATCTCATTGAAATACTCGGATATATTACCATATTTCTTTGTTTGATATAGGTAAATAAAACAAAATATCAAAGGCATTTTCTTTAAAAAATATGTTTTAAATTAAGTTTCGATGTGCGCTTACAGCCTTACAAACTGTATGTGTAAAAGTACCACAAAATAATTGTTCCTGTTAAAAATGATATATATATAATTTGATATATATGTAAATCATTTTATATATATTATATATATACACCTTAACTTTTGGACTGCCGATTGCGCAATTAACATTAATATAAAAATGACCATATTTAGTAAATTTTAACAGAGACTTCTAGTATTCAAATACAATAACGAGTACCTTCAACATGTAAATTACAAATTGCAGTTAAATAATTATGAGGACTACGCCAAATTTACAATTTTTAAATAAAATCTGTTGAATGGTTTTGGTTGACTGAATATATTACTTGCAAATATTACTGAAAAGTCACGGATGACACTTTACTATTGGCGCAATGTTTGAAAAGCATACCAGTTCAGTCAAGAAAATAAACCTTGCTTTGATGCTATTACGTGAGGTATTTATCTTCATCTGTCAAAGTGACTAAAAATTAACACAAATTCATCACATTGCAGATGCAATAAGGGCTCCAACCGTCTGGCGCGTGAAGTGTATTAGTATAATGGTTTTGTACAAAACATATTATTCATAAACAGCCGGAAATTTTGTAGGGGCGTTCAAACACCGTGTTTAAGTTCTCATTAAAATTCCAAGAATTATTTTTGACGTAAAAATGGCTTAAACGGGTGCTTGCAGAAACAGTTTCAGCAACAGATTTTTGTATAGAAACACTTAAGAGGGTAGTATCCTTAATAAATTTGCTCATTATTGTGAATTTTCGTTCTCGATCTTTCTTTAGTACACTGTAAGATCATAACTAAGTACTTACAAGTTCAGTTATTTGTTTTTTAAATACGCTGTTAAGGAATAATTACATTTTTATTGACCATTTATTTGCAGTTGCTCCATGATCTGAGGATAATTTCACGTGTCAAGGAGCCCTTTTTTAAACTAACTTGATTGTATTCTACGCTTTGAAGTGCCTTATTGTTATGTTTTTCATTTGTAACCCACCGAAAACGGTACCTTCCTATACTTCTCGAAACTTGAAATCTCGACGCGCATTTGAAATTACTACTGCAGACAAACGAAAGGGAGCACAAAGAAACTAAAGACGGCAAATCACGAGGGAATACACAGAGATTCAATAGTGACTTGAGTATCTAGTAAAAATAATAGCTGGTGGAAATTTTACCGGAAAACAGGTTTTTAGCAAAAAAGCTAGTGGAAAGTGGTGCCCCCTTCACTTTGTGGCCACTGTCCGAACTCGGTGAAGGCCTTACGTACAAGCATTTCCGCTCTTTCAATTGAAATAGTCTTTCCAAGATTTTTGTAGCGATTCCATATAAATAACTGCCTCTATTTAATATATTACACCCTTTAATAGCCAACTGTTATCCTATATACAAATTAAAATTAAAATTACAAAACTTAGAAATGTATGATTTTCTTACATGATGTCACCCAAAAAAGAGCACAAAAACACTACCACGTTATTATTAAAGCAGGACCATTTTGGTCGTCTTGTTGGACATCTCATCCTATGGACTTCCAGAAAAGTTTCATAGCCTTCTCTTGAATGCTGTATAATGACATTAAATATTAATATTCATAGACTATGAAAGAAGGCCCTAGAAGAAAATAAAATGTGTGGCGTATTTCGTATTAGTTATTTAAATTGGTGGGAAAACACAATTTTATTTTTATCAGAATTGTATTCTGTTTGTTACCGCTTGATAAATGGAAATTAAGTAAAATGCATATGATTATGTACTAAGATAATTTTCTGTACGCTGTTGATCTTTCATGATTGAATATTGGAGTGTCCGTGAAATTTGTAAAGTTTTTTTGATTTTTGATAACAAAAAATAATAAGCGGTGAGGATAATTTTGGGAAATACGAAAAATATTGCCTGTAAATAAAGTCAGTATTCATCAAGGTAAAATGAACAAAAAATATTTTTTTATTGATTATATTGGCCACGAGTATTGCTTCTGGCTCTACAAATTTCAACAAAAGTGTGGTGTTTATGGGTGTTAACTTCAAAAAATTACAAGACAAAACAAAAAATAGTGACAATAGTTGAACAATTATAAAATGTAGCTAATGTACGAGTAAGAGCACATTTTCTAGAATAATTTAATGAGCACAGAACAATGTGGTGCAGTTTTAAAAACAGTGTACTCGCATTTGGGAGGACCCGGGTTCGAGTCCCGGTCCTGTCACCCAGATTTCTGTTTTCCATTGTTTTCCGGAATCACTCCAGGCAAATGTAACGAATCCTTGCTTGGAACCAAGGCCGATTTCTTATCCCATCTGCAATAGTGTGTGTGTTTCCATCTCTAATGTCTGTCATCAATAAGTAAAATTAAATAAGTATACATTAATAAATAGATAAACATAGATTTCGCAAAGTAAAACAGCTTTGATTTAATGAATGTTCTTGTGATTGTATTGTCAGATGTAATCTTTCTTGATATATGTATCGTTCATGTTAAGTATTATATAAATTAATACATAAGTAAAAATTTGAAATCCATCAATGTCGACGTGTACTAAAAAGGATGTTCATAAATAAACAGTCAAATGCTAAGATGCTAGGGACATCTAAACTATGAAATATTTTAATCCTAATTTCGAGGAACACTGCTCGTAATAATGTAACGCCAATAGATTTCCCACTATATCTAAGGCAGTGTTACAATTGGCACTTTTTGTTAACAAAATAGTCATGTGACCCAATGCTGTGTACAAAATCTGTGATATATTTTTGCAATTTGGTTTTGCATTTCGTTAACTTCAAAGTTGCACCTTGTTAGTTTTCCATGCAAGGGTGTTTTAATATGTTCATAAGCTATTATGATAAATAAACGTGTATCTCAGTCATTATGAAGAAAGTTGTTATATGTTTATGTAAAATGCACTTTATTCCTATTTTTTAATAATATTTTTAACGTGTCACTTATTTAAGATTTGCTTATTTCAAACGAAACAGTCCCATAAAATGTTCATATAAAAATATGAATTTTTTTAAGGATTCCTGTATTTTTAATTTTATACTTATGCTTTTACACTTATTTATAAAATGTTAATGCAAATAGCAGCATTGCATTCTCAACAGGCGAATGTCGATGTATTACATCTGAAACGTTACAAAATACGAAACGCGAAATTCTTCCAAACCAATTGGAACACGGCCTCAATCACTAATCTAACTAATACATGTAATGTAACACATTTTTGTTTGACATTTGGCTGCCCCTTCCCACATTTATTTTATTTATTATACTTAGGTTGCAATATTATTGCATGAGTTACTTTTGGCCGTAATCTTCCAGCATATTGATAATGCTTCGCTGGGGGAAAAGTGATTACCGCGAGAAAACCCACCGGGCAATGGCAACGTCCGCCAGATTTTTCACGTGCGAAAATCCGCGTTTCGGATCGCGCTGGTGGAAGAGAGCGATCCGACTACTATATTATGTGGCCCCTGTAACGGGAAGTTCAGAAATTAATTAAAGAGATATGAAATTGTAAAATGAAATTATATTTTCTCACAATACATGTCACAATTCATATTATTTAAAAGTGTTAATATATATTAATAAACTTTTATAAAGATCACAAAGACCTATAATATTTGTTTACCCTCTTAGATTATAATCTGACATCACATTACGTTATCAAAAACAAATAATACGGGCAGGCCAATCGTTTAGTTTGAATGATAAAAGGTGAGTTCCAATCCGCCAATTTGGGGATTTAGGGTGGATGAATTCGAACGCCACAGCACTAAACGTGACTGAGTTGGAAACTACAGGCTTGCGAATGCACAGTCGTATTTTTCGGTAGAAAAAATTAATTTTTTTTCATTTCTTTGTCGCTTTCTATAATTAAAATGTTATTTAAAACGACATCCAGTCGTATTTTTCGGCTTTGGAAATATGGCATAAGAATCTTACTAACGTATTACTTGCGCACAAAATTACATTGGGATCCCTTAATTACCATTATTACCGTGCACTTTATTAAATATGGCAGAGACTTATATTGGATTTCAGCCGAAACGCACCACACATGTGATGCGTTATTAAACAACAGAAGACGACTTTACGAGTGATTAAATAATTTTGTGTTGCTACTCCACCTCAGCAAACTTCGACCGTAAATCATCAAATATTTAGGGCTTAAACTTGGTCAAACAGTCAATTTATTAGCCTAAATAGCGAGCTCTTATCGGTTTAGAACACCGCTAATGTCTAAGAGATGTGCAGTATACGCAAAAAAAAAAGTGCGTAGATGAAGCTGAAATATTCCTTGCAAAATACAGATGCTTTCTCTGTGGGTATACATTACACATACACGCCGTATGTATATATAGTGTGTACCTACATATGAAACACACAATCCATTACAACTCAAGCTGGAAAAAATGGCTTCCCTTGCAAATAATGCAGTTTAAATCTATTTAGCACAGTTGTGTGCAGAACGTTTTAAAAACTGGTAACAATTGTTTCATATAAATTTAAGATCGCTAGGTTATAACGTGCTGAATTTTAGGTAAGACAGCAGTTCGGTGTGTTGACCATAGTCAATCATCCGTCCTGACCANATATTACACAATATTTTAGCCAGTGTAGAATATGAGAACAACAATATTGTCATTTGAATTTATGTACCCAGTTATTAAAAACGGGCAGATTTTTTATTCACTGATTATTTTATAACGGGAGATTTGTGGTGTAAAAGTGTGTACTGAATTAGAACGGGGGAGGTGCGGTGAAGGTCATCGTGTTGTGTGTCATCGCAGAGTGTAAGTAGGCTCTTAGCTCAACGCTGCCCGCTTCCAACCTTACTCCCCGCAAGACGTCTTCATCAACCCCTATGTTACCTCGAAAACAGACACGTGCATTCCAAGAATGGCGATTGTGTTTTGTTACTTATACTTGTCGCTGGTATCGCCATCTTTCGACGGATAGCTGAACAAACAAGAGAACTTTGAAGCTTTGTCTCTAATGCCCACCAACAGGTGCGACACTTACCAATTCTACCTGCCGGCCGCCAAGGATACAAGGCCCTTAAGAGTCGTCTTCAGAAACATTTCGTATTTTCTTCTTATTAGTGTGCCTTTAAAATAAATAGGTTCACTGCTGAAAGTCGCGTGTAGGAGAGTCGCTGGCAGAGAGACAGCATGCAAGTTGAGCACCTTGTGGGTACAGGTAACGAAGATAGTGAGGAGTGAGCAAGAGTTTGCCTCAGAGTCCACCCGTTTTGAGGACTCGATTGCACAAAATAATTGCAGGTATTCGGAACCCTTACTAGGAGATACGGTGAACAGTGTAAGCATTGGGTTCTTACCTTCGCTTTCCTGGAGTTGTTTGAGACTCGCCAGGTCTCTCTCTCTGCTTTGTTTGCGAATTCTTTCGATAGACGCCTTATTTACTCCAGTGTACTTTGCAGCTCTCTCTGTAGCTTTGTTAATAGGAACCCACAAATATTTATTCCTTGCCTCTTCATCACAAGCTTCTACAACACTCCTGATGACTTCTCTTCCTTGATGTGTATAACTCGTTTATACCTCTTGGGCGGCGTGCTACTCGCCATTGTCCACAGTCCTCACTACTGCGGGGAGCGAGGGGTAATGTGTTTTGTAAGGCACGTAGCAAGGCGTGGAGGCGTGGCCATTGCCTTCCTAAACCCCTAACCCCACTTGCGGCAGCCCTTCCCCACCGCGCTGCGAGCCTTCCCGAGTCTTCGCGATAACAGCAGTAATCGTGATGCTCCCGGACGAGTGCTGCGGTGTTTGTGATCCACTCCTAGGCGTCGGAGCGGAGGTGAGAGTGGTTCACGAGATACTGACACGATTGCTTCACTCAGAGTACTACTAGACAGCATAAATTCGTTAATAGGACAAATGTAATTATTTAGCTGATTAATGCAATAAGACATGGGGCAATATTTATTTTTTAAACTGGGGACTGTAACGCAGTGAGCAATAGTGTAGTGTGAAAGACACAGCTATGTAGGCTTTTCGTAGCGTTGTAAATAAATTACCAAATTAAATTTATCTGTTTTATTTCATTAAGACCGCCATCCTCCACGAACCTGGCCAAGTTTAGGCATATGTGACAATATTACGCACGAAACTCCCGCCAGGTCACAAAGAAGAGTTGTTGATTCTTCAGAAGTAGATAAGTGATTGCATGCCGAGTCAGCCGAGAAAATAAAAGAAGCCTGACAATAGCATAACATTTTGAACTAATAAATTTTTTCACTTTAACCTGCAGACCATTCATGTGTCGGGACGGAATATTATGGCACATTAAAAGGGGCTGTGCTCATCAAACCCGGACACTACGGCGCAAGGAACCCTATCTCTCCTCCTTCCCCTTCACGGGCAGGTGTGTGGGAGAAACACAACTTTTTCTTTGCTTCTAGGAGTGCGCACAAAAATCTCACACCAGATACCGATGACAGAATACGTATTGATAGTAAGAAATTGAAATGAAAATGCTTGAAGAACATGCGGAATGGAAAAAAAAAAAACCTAATAATCAAACAACAAGCAATCAAATAAATATCTTCTAGGTTTTAAAAAAAATGCCTGGTTTTTAGCTGATAAAATAATGTATTGTTTTTTAAAGAATCAAAAAATAAAAGTACCAAACAGTATCTAAAAAAAACACTTATATAATAAGGAAATACATTATTTAATTATCAAAGCATTTCCTTAACCAAGGCCCGAGAAAAATGGGGTAGTCATTTTGCACCAGAGCACTGATAGTTTACCCTATTAATAACCTTAACTGCGCGAATTCCTATTTTAACTCTATCATTCTGTAAAATCTCTATTATGTACCTTAAGGTTCCCAGCTGTCACAAACACTGTACTTGGAAGTACTATACAAAAAAATAATTTTTGGATTTGTAGGCACATATTTTTTCGATTCTCTGGCCATTTTCCAGGCCCAGCCACTCCATTGCCATTAACATTTACACTTAAAAGAGAATACATTTCTTAGGGATAGCATCAATTAGTGAATTTGCCTGAGCAAAATTTTTTTTCTCGTAATAATTCACTCCCACCTTCAACTGGCAAGCAATAGCATACATTTCATTAGCACCTAAAGATCCACGTGCACAGACATGGGTAAACGGCGGGGATCGGATATTCGCGATAAGGAACCAGCAACATGCGATAGCAGGGTATTATAGGCTGTTCACGGTTACTTCACACTTTTCTGAAGCCCTGCTAAAGTTCTACTTCCAGGATATTCCTCCGCCTCATGCAAACAAAGCTTAACCAAGAACAGAAAATTACACCAAATGGTGAGCGCATCGGATNCAAGAACAGAAAATTACACCAAATGGTGAGCGCATCGGATTCGTGCATACTGAGTGCAATATTATTTTGCATATGAACTATTTCTTACCAGGCATTATCAACATACATAGTTTCTCCCTGTTATGTTTGTATTCATTATATATAAAATATTATTATTTATAAATAGAATATAAGTAAAAGTTAATTTTAACTAAAAATTAGGTACTTTTGTGTTGATGCAATTATAAAAGGCTTGTAATACGTGGTAAATTTAGGAAACAACCAAACACGTCAAATGGGGTGGTTTTTCAAAGGTTTGATTCAAAAAGTGTGAAGAAACCTTGAATAGTCTATACTCGACATGTTCCAGGCGAAACACAGGTGGCTTTGATCATAGGACAATGAGGACATGCAAAGAAACTAGGAAGAGATTTTTTTAAGATAAAATATCATATATGTGCTCTGTTATTTTTGTTAATGGGACAATTTAACTCATTTATTGATTTTTATTATAAAAACGATTAAATAAATGTTTATTGTGGTACTTTTTGTTGTAACTGTTCTTGGTAGTATAATACATAAAGTGATAAATTATTCTGTTTGCCAAAGTAAAAGCTGTATTGTTGTGTAGTATTTTTAATTAATTACAGAATAATGTTTAGTTATTTTTACTTGCACTAATTCTCATAAATATTTGTGTACCCAGAAACAATTGGGTTAAAAAAGAAATAATTTTATTATAATGGCAGACAGCATTAGGACTATGTTCCGCTCACAGAAGAAGGGCATTTTTAGGACCTTGTCACACTGCATCAATACAGGACACCAAATCAAATTCTGTATGTTATCTTGCGGCAAATTTCCCCACAGTTGTTTAAAATTTGCTCTAAATAATAAGCATCTCAAAATAAAGGACGCTGTCACCCCGTATGGTATTTTTTCAAACTATGTTAGTTAACATTACAAATACTATGATAATGATTTATATATGGTAAATATACGATGTTTTATACTATTGTCACGTGTCGCGGCGTTGTCCCGCGCGAGCGAGGTGATAGCGGGCGGCGAGTCACTAAGGGATGTTTGAATGACAGGACAGCAATAATCCCATCAGTGCTTTTAGTTACCAAGTGTGCCGCTGCGCATTCTCCCGCATGGTGTCGTGATAAGCCTTTTGCGGCTCGCATGCCCCTGACCTTCAGCAATTTGAATTTCTGTGTTTATATGAAGAATGTTCTGGTTTTGATCGTCCTTACCTATCTCAGCGCGACTCGGGGTGCGGGGAATATTCCAGATCTTGGCAGCTGATACTGTAAAAGCGCGCCGGGCCTCCGAGCCGAGCCAGGGAGTTGATGAAAGTCGGGAGTATGGGCGATTGTGCGACGTTAAGCGACGAGTGGCGCCGGAAGTGACCAGCGGTAGGAAAATCTATGACTGGGAGCATCGGTGCAGTGAAGAGTGCGACTGGCAGGTTGGACTATCGGACTGGATGCTTGACTGATAGACATTTAAAATGATGGCAACATACAGACTGAAAATGTGTTAAGGATGAGTGTGAGTTAATTTACTATAACAAAACAGAGATATTGAGAAGGACTTAGATTAGAGTGGAGATAGACATTAAATACTGTACTCGTTGAGAAATAAAAAGATTAAAAGTGGCGATAGATTGATTAACTCTGTAAATAATAGCTGTGCGAATAAATTAAAATCATATTTAGTTATTTTATTTGTATTACGACTTCCATCCCTCACGAACTTGGATACGCCCCTCAAGCGTCATGTAACATTATTTTAGTAATAATAAGCTAAATATTTTGACAAAAATGTGCTTTCATGAGAAAGCACGGTTTTGAACTGATTTACGAACAGAAAAGTTAAGCGAGGAAAATCTCTCGGCAGGTCACTCCAAATTTTGTTAAGCCATGCAAGTAAAGGAATGTTTACAGATGAATTTAGCATATCGAGGCACCTGAGAAGTTTTTTTTGTGGTTATGCATGGAAATTAACCAACTGAGCTATTAAGATAAATATTTTGGAACTCGTGTATGTATAACTGTGCTGTGAAATAATGCAGACGATGTTATTACTCACCAAATGTTCACAGATTACAGACATCGAATCAGGCGAACTTACACTGCTCAAGAATCTGTTGTTTCATCTCATGTAGGTAGTTTGACATTTTGCAAGTAACTAATTTTCATTCCCAATTTTCAAGGGCGTATCACCCCTTAATAATGACGTCCAGTCTGAAGTCGTTTATGTTTCCTACCTCATTTACAACAACGAATCATTTCACAAAATTTGCACGTGGAGTTCAGGATAATCCTGTTTTCCTTATTTCGCCATTGAGATATGAAAAGTGTTCTCGTGGTATGATATCACTTCTTGAAGTTGAAACAACATTCACAAATATTCGATGAGCACCAAATCAGGTGACCGGGCTGGTCACGATGTTTCGAAACATGACGTAAACACTCCTGGGAAACCAGAGCTGTGTACGATCGAGCGTTACATTAGGTCATTAGGATACATTTGACTAGCAGCTGTGCATTCAACGACTCTCGTTCAACTACGTACTGCTAACGACGATCATATGCGACGGATTCCCAAACCATCACACTAGAAGCAGGTTGGGGGACCTGTGTAGCTCTGAAGTGAAGCACCAATTTTAGTGCTAACTTGCGGTTCTCCAAGACTCTGGCACAGTAGTCATACTTTTCAATAAAAATGGCATGGTTGTCGCTAACGTCTCCAGCATTCAACGTTGCTCTCTGCTGACAACACTGAAAATTAAGTCTGTGTAAAGGTGTGAATGGCAAAACATGTAAAGTTGGTCAGGATCATAGATTTGCCTATGACACACGCATGTAAATGGTTTTTGTAGACATATGTTCTCTGGTGAAGCTGCCATGTGAAGAGCTGGATGGTGAACAAGAAAGCTGCTACACGTCTGGCAAACAAATGGTCCTCTCTCCTGTTGGTCTAGGCCTTCCGGGGTCGACCAGAAACAGTCTGCCGGGTATGTGTCCCACAACATGCCCATTGCTGTCAACGTAACCTGACTGTGAAGCTGAATGGCTCCAATGACAAACAAATTCGCACACAGACCATTTTGATATTCACAACCCTATTGTCCAGCCTCTCTCGAAATCCATCAGTTGTTCGTACAGCTGTCTCTTACATCTTCTCGGGATACTTATCACTCGTCAATCGCGACTCGTAATTATCATCCATCAATGTACCAATTTACCAACTTTTCACAATTGCGGAATGGTTTGACGCAGGTACCGCCACTGTCAAGGACATGGTGGCTTATCTGGTCAGAGTTAATGTCCTCCAGGCACCGACTAAAAAGTGCTTGGAGGTTGCGGGTATTATAATGAGGTAGACTATCACTGTTGTATTTTGAAGTACGAATATATTGTTTCGTATATATTCACAAATACACAACATCAAAACTTTCGAGGTGCGGTACTGTCATAATTTGTTTACTCGTATTCACGGGGCGAATTCGTGGTTGAGTGGGGCTTCTTTGGACGACGAATTCTATACTTAACTCAGCGGTGAGTGTGGGTAGGCTGTCATCTGGGAATGAGTTCCAGCGAAGTGGTAGGCCGTGGAAGCCGGCCCGCCGGTGCTGATTCTCCCTGGGCTGCTGTTCGGACTCGTACTCACGTCTTCTCGCGATTTCTTCCCGCAACTCTTCCCTTGGCTCGGTGATGATCAACTGTCCCCCCTCTACTCTCGAAACGGGGTTTTTATGCTTGCAAGCCCCCCAGTCTTAATTGTCGGCACGTGGCGCCTTGTAGGGGTGGGAAGGAGGGGAGGGGTGAAGTGGAATAGCTCCGAACAAAGCCTTCCACCACACGTGTCCTCGCTTAATTGTCGGCACGTGGCGCCTTGTAGGGGTGGGAAGGAGGGGAGGGGCGGGGGTAATACCTCGGCACCAATACAGCTCGTCAGTATTTCTTCCGTGGTGCGTATTTTCTGCGTTCAGGCGAACTACACGTGATAATTTGCTGATAACTCGAAAAATCCCTGCACTCCACAGATCTCGCGGCGGGCGAGAGGTGTCCGGGGTGAAGGGGGTGAAGGGGGAAGGCCTACGCTTCAGCTCCACGTGTACCGGAATTTTCCACCTGCCCGTGGTACCACGTGCCGTCTAGAAGGCGCCTAGCGAAGTGCGCGAGGCGGGGGTGGTGTGAGGGGGTGATGGATGTGAGCCAACGGCGAGTGAGACCAAAACCCCTAGGTGTGACCTCCCTCCGAGTGTTCGCCGTCGCTTAGTTTGCCAGGATATTTATAGCAAACATTTTGTAACCGCCATCTACCTCAAAGCTGTGGAGAACATCCTCGAAACGGAAGCCGATCTTCATCCAATTAAATTCAAAAGCGGTGATGACGTCACAAGGCGACCCCATGTCAATCGCCTCAGCCGCCGCTAGGTAGAAGGAAACACTGCGCGCTCAGTACAGTTCCGACCTTGATCGAATCTACCAAGCACCCGTGTCGGAGAGTCTAACGCCTCCTCGACCGCCGTCCATGGGCAACATCTACGAAAACGTAAGTACGCACGATTTATGTGAGGCAGCGTAACTCCATTACGTCCTCCCCTCCGGAAGGAACACCTGTGACCCGCAACAGCAGGCAAAGAGGTCCTACAGAAAAGAGTGGCCAGCCCTTACCACAGAACCCAGCCTCCAGCCAGTAACACTCCGGCACAGCGGATCAAAACACATCTTCCAGGGTCCAACCTTCAAGATCAGGGCTTTAACACAACAAAAGAAAATACGGCAGAAAAAAAATCAACCCAAAACCTCCTATGCAAACTTAGACACTCATGGGGTCACCTCACAAATATCCATTCGCAAATTTATTAGATTATTAAATGTTATGCACAGGGTAATTTAACTTTTCATTTATATTAAACATAATTTAAAAAATGCACATGAGACACTCGGATAAAAAAAACACTCTAAGAGATCACACTCTAAGATATCCGGAGGTGTAGCAAATCCGGTATACCAAGATATAATATATTATATAAAAAATTATAAATATATATATATCTGTGGAAACACTATCATTATATTTTCCACAATATTTCTTAACGTGACTGACATGGACTTTAAACTGTCTGTTGGGAGATTGTGGATCGTCTACTAACAATGTCACAGGGGTGAGGAAACGACATATCTTAAACAGGCCTCTCCACGAACGAGCTAACTTAGCACTGAAATAGTCCACTTATGAACTAAAAAATGTGCTTTTACCAAGACTCCAGCGTTTCAACTCACATCCTTATGTTGGCTGTTAATACGATCTTCCATTTTTTTATGATACTTAGCAAGGTTCTTAATTACTTCTTCCCAAACCTTGACTATATAATTATTTTTCAGTCTCCCAGTCAATAGATTGTAGAGCCCAAGCATTATAAATGGATCCAATAAATGATGCATGTCCGCATTGTTCACTTGGGAACGGGTCATGACCAGATACTGAATGATCCAACCGAGTGCCTGTGGTGTCCCTAGAGAGATCTGCGTAATTAGGATAGGAATCAAATGTTAGAATGTGTATTAAATAGCATTAGAATTTATCGCCCATAGGCAAATGTTCGTGAAATTCACCCTTAGGGGATTGCGGATCTAAATTTCCCACGTGCTATGCAAGGCAACACATAATCATGTTTTGTATTTAAATTAGTGCTTAATTAAGAACTCTTAACTCTCTACAGGATTAAGAAAACTCACTCAGAACGTTTCAGTGTTTTATGTGAATATGTTTCAAATTCTATGTTAATGAGGTCAGTTAATTAAATTACCTCGCGGAGTGGAGCGAGCTCTCGGCAAGGATGTCGCTCACCAGCGCTACCCCCGGCAGTCTTATTCGACGGGTCCTAGGTACTGCACGTGCGTTGCGGGGGACTTTCATACTTTGTTCTGAACACTTCTGCAATAGGTTAACGTAATTTACTGGAACTGCTATTTAGAATACCAACAGTCTTCCCTGCGTTCACAGTATCCCACCATCAGCTCAATTTGCCGACCCCGGAGGTTTAATTGCTATTGTAAGTTTTCATGCCATTCTTGGTTTTTTTTGTACAGTAACAGCCGCTGGTAGGCCTTCTGAGTCAGGTCCGCTTTAATTTGCCTTGTATACATGTAACTGTGTACATTATTCAGCAATACAATTTACTTGAGTTAACCGAAACTTGTGAGTTCTCATTTAGTGTTGTATTTCGGGCCCTTGCCCTATCCAGGGAGTAATCGACGCCTTAAGGAGGCATCCTTCATTTATAAGGTAAAAGGTAATACTAAGGCATGCTGGGAATACTCCGGCTATATATTACGTTTTCTTGTAAATTTGCACCGCGTGTGTCAGGGGATACAGCCAGGTGGTCGTTTGGCCCACGATCCTGAGAACTGTGACTTCATGCTCATCCAGTGAGCTGGCGCTCATTCTATTCGAAATAGGAATATTGTCCAAAGAATGTTAATGAGACACCAATTCTTTTTGATTTACATTAACTCTCATAATTTCTCAAATGAACTGGCACACATATTCCACAGGAAAAAATAACTTTAATTTGTTGGTATTTGCTTGTTCCATTAATAATTTAAAGTCAAAATTCCAGTTGTGTGTGTAGACATCTTCATGGAAAGCAGAGATAGAGAGGCAGTATTGACTGCTTGCTCCAGGGCAAGATGAGATGGTCAGCCAGCACTCTGGTTGGCCTCGGGGAAGGAGAAAAGACCCCGGAACTTATTGGACAACAAGATTTATAGGTCCCACAACTATCTGGAGCACAATGCCTTCTACAAAAAGCTCGTTTGTCTGGATTCGAACCCAACTCCTGAGTCAGGAAAAACCAGTCAGTCTACCAACTGAACTACCGACCAATACAGACCTCTGATATTTAGTGATTTCATTAGGTAGGTGACATTAAGAAACAGAGCCATATGGATATCATTAAGCGGGACTCCAATTTTGTTACATTTTCTGCTTTTCAATAAAAATAAGCTTTGAAATTGTAGAATAATTTACTTCAATACTAATATTTAAGCGATAATTAATAGTTAAGAATGGATTTCACAATTACTCAAAAAATCAGTAATAATTGGACAGAATAAGTATTTTAGACATGTTGCAACAATATGGTACTGCTTGTGGACTAATTACACTTCAGCGAAAACACTATGCAGTGACTTTAATTACTTAAAATTACATACAAAGAAAAATTATAATTCTAATAA
Source organism: Clitarchus hookeri (assembly GCA_002778355.1). NCBI lineage: Eukaryota > Metazoa > Arthropoda > Insecta > Phasmatodea > Phasmatidae > Clitarchus > Clitarchus hookeri. Next base: position 149,293 of record NQII01003842.1, on the reverse strand, counting down.
AATTTTGCAAGGTGACCATTGATTTAGATCTTCATCTTTGGGGAGAGGGTAAAGTTCACAAGAGCCAAATCTGGCTACTAGGATGGATGCAGAAGCAAAAACATGTTTCCGATGAGAAACACACATGTGAGGGGAGCTCGGTGATGGAGTGCATTGTCGTCATGAAGCATCCAGTTTTTGTGCACCACAAATCCAGACGATTTTGCAGAATGCCCTCCCTCAGATGCCTTAAAAACTGGCGGTAGAACACACTATTGAAGGTCTGGTTCCTGGGGATGAATTCTCGATGCACGATGCACCTGGTCACCGAGCTCTCCTCACACGTGACTTTCTCACTGGAAACATGGTTTTGATTCTGCACCCATCCTACTAGCCAGATTTGGCACCTGCGGACTTTGTTCTCTTCCCAATGATGAACATCCAGGTCAAAGCACGCCATTTAGACATCACTGCAGAGATTCAGTGCAAATCGTCAAAGGTGCTTGACATGCTTCGAAAAGACAACTTCCAACATACACTCCAGAAGTGACAGGGACACTGGGAGTGCTGTATTACTGTGCAAAGAAACTATTTTGAACGGGATAGTGTGTGAATGTAGATAAATAAAGTACTTCCTTGTAAACAGAGCTAGTCTCAAAACTTTTTGATATCACCTTTGGGACATATAAGTAAAAATATTTACTTTGCCTGGTCAACTAGCTCTCAACATCAGTTGATCCAGGATGAAGTTATCTAACTCAAACAAAATTCATACACATTTTTATTAGATGCGTAAAAATTTAAAATGGAAAACGTAAACTTTCAGTTGCAATGAAGTAGAATCCAGTCAGGTCCGCATCACTTTCATGTAAGAAAACCTGCAGGGAGCTGTACCCTCAGGAAAAAAAAAAACTGTGATACTGTGTGGTTGTATTGGATCATATTTTAGAAGATTCATTCTTGCACTGTAAGCTAAAAATAACTGACCAAATCTGGTGATGTGAGGTTCATCCCACCCACATTCTGGCTACAAGGTCATCTGTTTAAAATCTTGCCTAAGGTGCACTCAAATATGATGTTGATTTTTTAAGAGAAGTAGGCTAACATGTAAGAAGCTGTCTCTTCCTTCGGATCTTCCAAGCATTATGTGGGAAATGGCTATAAACACAAATAAATAATCAGGCTAAGTAATGGAACAAATAAGACTGAGCTGCTTTTATTAAGTGCATTTTTGTAGCCTGAAAACATGCATCAAGTAAAGCACACCACAAAGACTCTTAAAGACTGCATCCAGGGTCCTCATACACAAAAAAAATTGATCAACACCGAGTTACCTTCACACTTGGCACCGGAAAAAATTTCTTCATAAAGGAAAATGAGTAAGCATTAACAACTGCATTAAAAATCACAGAGGTGCCTACAAGGGTGATCCATGGCACAAACTGTCATACAAATTTTAGGAGGGGTGGGGGAAATGGCTGTTTTTTTATTTTTTATATTGGGAACAGATTTGAGTGGGAGGGTAGAATTTTATTGTGTAAGCAAAGATCAAAATTCTTATAACTGCATACTGACAGATTATCACTTTCCTCTTGTATCATAAACACAGCAAAACGTCCACTTCAATGTATCCAGATCACTAACACTCTATTCCAGATTCCTAGAACTGAATGTTCTCTTCATGCGACCTGTAATGTTTCCTATCCACATATGAACTGCGCAATTGTTAAAAAACAAGAGTTACTGAAGAGCAACTTATACTTGAGGAAAGGTGACCAGAATAACAATTAATATTGCTCAATAATTTTTCGGAAGAGTCATTGATACCTTAATTCCGAGAAATTAATTCTCACTGCCACAATAGTGTTTCAGTACACAGTTTATTCGAGCCACAGTAGTTTTACTGGAAGCTGGTTTGTTTTCAAAGATGTTGCTGAACCTGGGAGAGTGGAGGAAAATTTGTAATGCAACTCTACAATGGCAGTGGCAATGACTTTCTTCCAGGGCTGTGGTATCTCTCTTTAGCAAAATCACTGAGAAAAATTAATTTCAATGTCTTCACTTCCTCACATCTTGCTCACCTACGGAACACAATATCAACAAAGTAAATATATAAAAATAAAGCAGATATAAACTGTTTTTTGTCTGTCTGAGTATTTCTTTTGTTTATTGTTTATATTATGATTCTTCAATGTTTTAATATACAGTAAGAATAACACAATTATTTTATATTGAATGTATTTGTATGACAGCTTCTACATAAGACTTTGCTCTGGAAGCCTCCAACAATAGATAAATTATTTAATTAGAAAAAATTCTCAGAACTCTTTTTTTAATATATAGTTTTTTTTAAATTGCTGTATGTCATTGTATTTTTAATTTTATGTATTATGTTATAAACTTTTATATAAACGAGAGTTGTACTTTTTTACTCGTATTATGTAATTTTTCTATTTTGTAAAACTTTTGAGCTCTAAGATTCACTTTTTTGTTAGCCAAGCAAGGCCCACTAATGGTGTTTAATTTTTTTTCAAATATAACATTTTACATGTCCTGTATTTTAAATTATTGTAAAAAATTTATAATTGATTCAGAATGTTCAGTTTTTATGATTTAAGGCTACATTGTAACTCTTATTGTTTAAAATATTGGCATACTGTACTTACATATAAAAATAAGTGTTACATCATGTATAACTTCACATACAAACAAACATATAACAAAAATATTTATGTTGTAATGTTCCACAGTGTACACAATTGTACAGGGATGCAATGTTCATCTGCCATCTTATTTTAGTCCCTACCATAAGCCGTCAGCTCCTTTGGACATAAAGAAAAAAGGTGCGATTGCAGAATGTTTGAGACATCTCCCCTTCCCCTATGGAAACAAAAAGTTGGTGCCTATGGACATGACTGGAAGATAATTTTTCATTATCACCACTAGCAAGTGAGTGTTTTTCTACAGAGCTTAGGCCCCATCCACAACTTGTATTCTAGTGTGATTGACTGGTGTTAAGAAGGTCACCTCAGAGATCTTGCACCAAGTTTTTAACACCGACCAATGAGAACGTGAAATGCCTAGAAATTGCTAACCAACTTATGCATATAAAAATCTTGTGCTGGAAAAATTATTTCCTTTTCGTTTGCTCTTCTTTATAATTGGTGAGACAAAGGTTATTCCTTTTACAATAACACAACTGTGGTTGGACTTTTCTGCTTGTTATGTTTTGTAAGTAATGTTATTTAAGCCAACTCAATTGTGGACGAGGCCTTAGATGTAGCACATTTATGTTTACATGTTAAAACCTACATTTTTTGCAAAGCAATTACGGTAATTTTCTGTTATCCCACAGAGTTTTAAAATTATTTGTCTAAAACCTTGTACACTTTTGAAAAGTTCCTGGGTGAATATGTGCATCTTTTTCCAGTGTGAATGTAAAATCACTCAAGTTCCCTAAACCTTTGGTACAGGTAAGTTACATTTGTGTTTGTAATGCATAAACTATTATCTTGATCAAAACTTAACTGTTTGTAATCTGTGAAAGATGAGCAACTATATATAGCAATACAGCTCATAATGGTGCAAATGTAAGCCAGCTGCAAAGTAAGCAATATTTCCTCATTCATAAAATGCCTACTTATGTGAAAAGCAAGTAAAAGATCAGTTACTGGATCTATAGAAATGTCACCAGTAGTTACATCATCCATGTATCTTTCAAGTATGTGTACTCAACAGATAACACAATACATGTGTGGAAGAATTAAAAAAAATTATGTTGCAACACATTCTATAACATGTCCATCTTTGAACAGATGTGCTAAGTACACAAACTAAACTAAATCTGCCACTAACAAGTTTTAATGTTTATCTTGTATAGTTGCTGCATTGCAATACTACAACAAAATTTTAATCCACTATGTCTAGAAGTCTGATAATTTTTTTTTAAGAAAAATGTTTACTAAGCTAATGGTGTATTTATTGATCTTGTATTGCCAGATTTAAATAATTAACTTAAGAGTAACATCAGGGCGTTAATAGTGCAACAACCGAATCTTTCTTCTTCAATTTCCATATTAATAATCCACAATCAGAAAAAATTTGATCACGAAGACATGCAAGTATTGCAAACTTCAAAACTATTTCCACACCTCAAACTTTAGTACTCAACACAAATACTAAAAAAATGAGCAACTGATCTGAAAATATGTTAACAAAGAAATGATGTACAAGAAATATTTTCTCAAGTATGCATTTTATTTCACAAAACATAAGATAACTATGTACACAATTTTAATGAGCTCTTAAAACAGAGCCAAATTCACGGCATATACATCATAGCAAAAAAAAAAAAAAAAACTTAGGTATATCTAACAGTGTTCTTCATTTAAATTTTGCAAAATTCACATGAAACCACAATGACAACATTACTGCCTGCCAACACGTGCACGTGGATAATACTGCAGCAAGTTACAAGACGTCATGAATTGAAGTGAAGACCTGTAACTTTTGATGTTCCCTTACGTAAATACAAAAACTGATGGTTAAAGAATTAGGAACAAACAATTTTCTTTAAAAACAAAGGCAATGAAACACGTTCTTGAAAACAGTAAATAACATTTTTAAATTAACGTGAATGAAACATTTTGTTTAAATAATAGTTATAGCTATCAATACTTGCCACACTGAACGTTCTGTTTACGTGTACCAATCAACAGGAAAAACTTTTAATTGCTCCACATAACAAGAGTGTTCAAAAATTAAATTTTTAAGCTGCACCGAAAAAATGCATACAATTAACCAGTATATGTCCGTCATATATAACAAGTTATTTATTACGAGTTTCAAAAAATACACAATTTAAAAAAATCGGCGAGATCACGAACATTTCGTTGTTCAACCCACGTGGACGAGCGTGGAATGTTTTGGGCGCGAGAATACAAACTGACCCGAGTCCTACTTACACGGTCATGGCCAGAAATGGCCTTTGCTGCAAAACGTCGACACCTTCCTTTGCTTGCGCGGAACACAAGTCCGGCGTCGAGACGGACCTCGTCAGCTTACCGAGTCCTGTGCTCATAGACATGTCCGTTGCACCAGCACCCAGGCCACCGAAACTGAAAATCGACACCAAACTGGTAATCCTGTCTATCTCCATAGCTGACGCCTCACTCTCTTCGTCGTCTTCACCATCGTCACTGACACAACCTAACAACGCCGCCTCCTCCAAGAACACGGAGTCGTCACTGTCACTACACGCTTTAACACGCTTAGACGAGGCGTCTTCTTGCTCCCAGTCAGCTTTCCTTCTCTTCTGGCACCGCGAGTTGGACCTGTCGCGTAGCACGCCGTCGTCCCGCGTCTTGTCGAGGTCGAGGTACGTGGGCACGTCGCCCAGCGGAAGAGGGTAAGGCGGCGGTGATTTGTTCTCCTTGTCCTCTGCTACGAGGGGCGGAGTGTCTCCACACCTGATGTACTGCGAAGTGTCATCCTCCGACGACTCCTCGTGCGCATCTCCGAGACCTGCCTCCTCCGCCGTCAGGGCCACCAAGCTGTCTCCTTCATCGTAGTTCTGCTCCAAGTCGTCGTCCAGCTCTTGGAGTGGAGGACCCTGCTGAGGCGTGTTGCCCAATGATGGCGTCCCAAACCCGGCTCCTGTCGAGGCGTGCACCATCTGGTAAGCTTCTTCCATGAATATGTACCGGGCCTTCTGCAGGACGGTGGCCACCAGTAAGTTTTTGTGAAGGCTGACACCGCCACGTTGAGCCCGAGACTGAGCTATCTTGGTCAGCGAAATGCTGATCAATCGCTGAGCTTCTGTTGCCATCACTTCACGTAAATAAAATGTTTAAAATATTAATAAAGCTTTAAATTTATTACTGCAAGAATTTATTTAATTGTATTAACGCCGTCAATATTCTAATCACAGTTTACTATATAGTGCGCACACGTAACACGCACTACCTATTATCAACCATACACCCCGCTACGCTACCAACCACAACCTCCTTGTGTGGCGCTTCCAACTACAATGACCGTTGATGTCACCGCGGCGATATATGTAAGTTTCCGTTGCTTGACGTCACGGCCTACTTATCAACCAATCAGTAGACGTCCTTCGCCATTTAAAAGAGGCGACCGAACCGCCTCTATGTGGGAAAGCACCGTACTTCAGTGTAGCCTTTAAAACGTCAGCCAATAAGGCTTAGAATTGTAAACACGTCGTGTCAAACAAGCTGTTGATAGGTAGCGCTCATGGCGGAGCCAGTGCGTGATGGCGCGAGCCAAACTGACCCTTATAGTGGTACGACTTTAAAAGACCATTATGACGAAAGCAATGAATGACGTAAAACAAGAAAATGATTAAAATATTTCCGAACTGCACTTTTCGTCATACCTATGCAATCGTATTACTAATGCTTATAAAAATAATATTTATCACATTGTTGAAGTACAAACAATTAAAACTTAATATGAAAACAAAATAATGAAAGAAAGGTTATGGCTCCCATATTCTTGGAAACTATTGAATGACGTAGATTCATATGACAATAATAAATAAATGTTTTGCTTTATTTATTTGTACTATGAGCAGACGCGCTGGCTATGAAAAATAATATTTAGTCAATTACTTAGATCGTTGATTTAAGCGACACAGTGACACTTGCTTCTATCTGTTCGTCAAACACAGAACTATATTAACATACAACAAATAAGGAGACAAAATAATAAACTTTAAAATCTGGGAACCCTGCATGTGTGTATATATATAATTTAAATTATTATGCGTATGNCACAGAACTATATTAACATACAACAAATAAGGAGACAAAATAATAAACTTTAAAATCTGGGAACCCTGCATGTGTGTGCGTGTGTGTATATATATAATTTAAATTATTATGCGTATGACGAGTCACAGGTTCCCTGGAAGGCAATATGAGTTATTTTACATATGGATTTTTAGGAGCCGAACTAGGGTTAGGGTTGGCGGAGTCCGCGGGTCAGACAATTCAAGAATCGAAACTGAAAGCAGCACTGTTGCTGTAAGGAAGTGTTAATGGAGGATTATGATGATCTAAGTGTTTTAATTAAACATTGTACTTTATTTCGTATTTAATAATTATGTACCTTAATAGCTGTGAGGGGAAATTTTTTAAAAGTGAAACTTTCAGGTGCATATGGTTGTGACAAGTATACGAACGGTTTGTTTGTTTATTCATTGGTCAAATACAGAAAGCTGTTTATCCGTGCACTTGTACGTAGTGTAAATACTAACCTATAAAATTAATGACAACAGGTTAGTGTGTTATTATTTGTGGTAACTTAGGCAGTGCTACATTCGCCGTAAATATTAACCGTAGAAAATTGAACACACACATACCTATGGAGCGTGCTACGCACAACATACCAGCATAATATAGACACCTGCTCGCAGTAACCGCATAGGGCGGATTGAAAATTGTTCTATTTTCTTATGCGGAGTTCTATGCCGACCAATAACAAGAAGGCAATTCCAACAACGGAAGCCATTGCAAAACCAATGTCAGGAAAGTGTGTTCTGTGGACTTAGTATTACATTTCCGACTTCTCTTTATTTTAACAAAATAACAAATATGTGCCCACGATCAACGAGGTTCGGAAAAGATTTGAATTTAAATTAATTTTGAGAACTTTGTACAATGCAGTTTATTCGAAATAAAAAATAAAGGTTATGGTATTTTAAGTGTTTACAAAAGTTGCCAAAAATAATACTGCAAAATGTTTTGTTGGGTGAAATTAATTTAATCACTATCACTGCTTCTCAACATTTTCTTGCAAAAAAAAAACATGGTTCGTAAATTTCTGCGATCCATGTGAAGTATGTTTTTTTTCCTGGTCGTTTCTGATTTGTCACATTATACATTTCTTACTGTGAATGTAGCACGCAATTTTTAAAAAATCTCATGGTAACGCTACTGTTATTTTCTTACGGAAATGTTATGGCAAATGTAGCACAGCCTTTACGCGTACGAGCAACATACTGAAGGAAACTACAGTTTTTCAATCTAAGAGGAGTTAATTTTTTTTCTCAATATAAGGTTGACACTTTTGTAAAAATTTTACATACCAGTACTTGATAGAAGGTCTATATACTTCCATTCTAATTGTCATGAGGGACATTTTAACTTCAAATGGAATGTTATCCGTTTCAGTAATAAGTTCTCATCTATAACAGGATACCTACACTGAAAACATTGGCAGTCATGTTACTAGCAAGGATGTATCTTTAGTGCTTTTCAGCATACGCATAATAATATTATACTTATGTTACAAATTTAATGGATTAACATTTTTGGTATCACAGCAAAGCTTTATGCCCTCTGTTTTAGTTGTAATTGAAACCGTACAGGCCCTGCTTCAATAAGCCGATCGTCTGCAGTGCAGTATCGTCGCTGATGCTAGTCTGGAATTTGATTGGCCCACGTAACTGTGATGCCGGTGCCAGTTTGCAGGGCACTGCAGTGGTGTGCTGTACTGGTGAACCGCTTAAACTTTTTTCTCAGGTCAGCAGCAGATAAGCAATCTGCTTGTGATTGGCCAGGTATGTGCATCACAAAGTCGTGAGCCAGTAAAATGTAGATTTGTAAAGGTAATGTGGGCTTAAACTGCGGCAAACCCATAAACACTTGCGATTATAAAAGTATATAGAAGTGAGTACACCGCTGTGGGTGCTGTGTAAAATATTTATTTTCTTTATGGTACGAGCCAATTTTGATGCCGTGCTGCAACAAATTAGTATGTGTAAGCAGTTATACACATTAAAAATCCCAGTTTCAAAACATAAGGACCTGTGACATTTGGCTGATGGCATGCAGTGCGGTGCCATGCCGATGTGTTTCTGAAATGTGATTGGCTCCCATGACCTGTGATGTCAGTGCCGATCTGCAGAGCAGTGCCGACCAAGTTTGTCAACTTTTAACTCCGGGTCGGCAGCTCATCCCCATCCTATCTGCAGGGTTAATTAACTATCAATGAATATGTCACGGTGAACAAGCCAATGAAATGTGAGGTCATTCTGCACAGGCGCAAATAAAGGTTGGAAAACGTGTATTTTTTTGTATGGTAAATACTGTATTAATATATGTAATTTAAATAACGTATGGTACACTTAAACAGCAAAAATATTATTTGCAGATTAAATGTGTGCAGGGAAAAAAACAGCCAATGCAAATCAATTGTCCTGCCATCTATAGCACATTAATGGAACTATGCTCATTAGCAGCATATCAGCAGTTAGCATCAGCCCATTGTAGCAAGACCCTTATACTTCAACTTCCATGGAACTAAATAAAAATAAACGAGTTACAATTTCTCAAGTTCTAAACTAAGTAAAAATATTAAAAAACAAAAACTGTGTAAAACTACACTGTATGTGTTTAAGAAAGTAAACAATTAACATGAATGAATATTTGCATTATGAATGTAAATAATAAATTAAACTTCTTTGATTGTTCTGTCACCTATTTTGGGCCACAAGAACTAGACTCACCAGCTGACCATCAGCATCTCATTGTAGCATGTAGCAACTGAGGGATCAGCACTGCAAGATGAGCAGAACCTTAAGGGCCCTGCTACGATGGGCTAATGCTATTGCTGATACCCTACTGATGCAGACTACATTGCCAATCCTTGCTCTGCGTGCTATGATGAATGCAGATCTCCTGCTGATGAATGTAGTTTCATTGATGTGCTACATGTGGAAGGGTGATGCCTTGTTTGTTACCTATATATTTTTACAGTTTACCCATTTACAACTATAAAGAATTAAAAACACATGCTACTGGTACAGTTTTTATTCACCACATACACAAAATACTAGTTTTTCCGCCATTCTTGCATTTAATTGGCTCCTTCATTGCGATATATTTATTGATAGCGAATCATGTACACCCTGCTGATCAGCTGCAGACTCTAAGTTAAAAGTTGGCCAACTTGGTCAGTATTGCAGACCCAAATTGTGCAACACTTTCGTGCCAGAAACACATGGTTGCCTCATTTGTCCCAGCATTATGAATGGCCTGATTATTGCAGGAATATTGCTGTTGCCAAAAAAACAGAGGAATGAGATAACGGGGGACAAAAGAGCACCTGTTGTAAATAGGTATAAAACATAATGTAATCTGTTGGGTTTTTTGCCTTTTCTGCAACTTGTGCCATTGTTTGATATACATTTTCACCTTTCATATAGACTGAACATCAGTCTCAGGTTCATTTCAGGAGAAAGGCATTGTTTTTCTGATTTATGCCTCGTGTAAAGGCTTTCTTGTTTTGGAAGAGAGTTGATATGATTTTGGATGGCATCTTTGACTTGATCCGTGACAGAATTTGGCAGATCTCTTGTTTCCCTCTCTTATCATTTAGTGGTTGTCCACATTTAAGTTTCTCCTGAAACTTTTGGATTCTGCGAGCAGTTGCAGAGTAAACACTACACTGTTTTCTGACATACCTTGTAGGTCCTTCCCGATGGTACTGTTACATGATATGTAAAACTACGTCACTTGGAAATGGCTTCTTTAACAGTTCTCTGTTTAATATCTGGTAGTTTTACATAAAGTTGGCCTAGAAGAGTGGTCTGCTTATTGTACAGCAACAAACTCTAATCTGAAAGATAAGAATACAAAGCTACCTTTAAACTTTGTTGTATCCAAATATTCCTTCACCAACACATAATGTAAGACTTAAATAGTCACATTGCTCAAAAACATCTTGGTAACTTATTTTTGTTGGTATTGCTATCTGATGAACAAAACAACAGATTAAAAATCCTATTTAGTCTTTGTACATAAATGCAGTTTGTTTTCACATTGGAATGCCACGTAAAGTACTAAATCCATATAAACTACAGAAAATATATTATATACTGTGTTTTTAAACATTGGCATGAAGAGCCAATAACATATGAACATGAGATACACTATTGTGTTTATCAGTGGTTATAATCTTGTTCCACCTACCCCACTTGGAGATTATTTTGCAGATACATGTGACTTCCCAGCATCCTTTAGATGTTTTCTCTTCATGTCATGCCATTCACCAATGTTTATTTTAAATCTTATTCTACCTTTATTCACATGTTTTTGTGTACTTTCCTAGTATCCACCATTGTTAAGACTGTTAAAACCTTGTTCTCAGAGAGCCAACTGTCGTCAGACAAATGACGGGTAATAAACTCCCCTAGTAATACAACACTGATGCTAACATGTAGACTTCACAAACAACCATGTTCCATGCTTAACCCACCACACCAAAAAATGAGGGTGACAACCGTGTTCTGGCCAACCATTCAATTAATTAATTATAATAGTTGTAGGCCAAAAAATACTAAGACTGTTCTGTGCAAGCATCGCAGTGAATCATAACGAGAAAAATGTCAGGGGGATAATGTAACGATGCAATATATTAATTATCGGGATACCTAGTTAAATTTATTTCATTTGCGAGGCTTCGGTTGTGGAAGCATGGAACGTTTATGCAAGCGGAGCTAGCCGACATGCACCTCATGTACAGAGCTGCCAACATGAATGCAAGGCAAGCACTGGAGTTGTACCGGCTGTGCTACCCAACACGTCAACCCTCCCGTGCAACATTTGTGTGGCTCAGAGATTGCAAGGTAAAGGCTCAACAATAGTGATGAGGCAGAATGTTGGAGCACCACGGAAAAGGCGAACTGCGGCATTTTGATGGGGACGTGCTTAGTTGTGTACGTGTACCTCTCTCTCTAATATATTATATAAAGAGAGATACTGCCTGTAACATCAATGCCTTTGCCTAAAGGAAAGCTTGAAAAAATGCCTACAAACAGAAAGTTAAATAGATTTTGCCTTCATTTCAATCTTGTTTTAACTTATATCTATGTATAATTTTCATTAAATTAATTTATTTATAATATTTAATGTAGTAATTTAAGTTATGATGACCCACCTGATCTGGTTGCTGAAGAATGTATTTTGGTAATTATTAAGTTTAGGGGCTTTTCTGTAAAAATAAAAATAATTAATGGAAAATGGTGTATTTCCACCCTTCTAATGATGCAGAACACGAATATACTAGGGGCATTAACGTCCGACTAATTTTGTAATATGTGCCCACCTAACCTAACAGAACCTAACCCCACGATGGGTGAATCACAATTTTACATTTTTTAACTAACCTAGGATTGTTGGGTTTTACACTAACCTAGGATTTTTGGATTTTACACTAACCTAGGATGTTTTTGTTTTACACTAAACTACGAATGTAGGATTGTAGGGATTTAAAGGAACCGTAAAATACACCAAAAGAATGCAAGTTGACTCACTTAGGTAGGGAGCTGGTATAATTCCTCCGACGTTAATAGACGTAAACAAACATATTTCGCAAGTTTTTTAAATATGTTCTACTTATTTTAACATTACACCCTCTTGAATATAAACAAGGTAAGCTGTGCATAACCCATTAATGCAACTTTTGTTGGTCTAGGACATTTCGTTCAGAAACGTAAACAAACTGGCTATACTGCTCATTTCGCAGTTTTGTTCAATTTTTTTTAATATGTTGTACTTATTTTAAAGCTACGCCCCTAGTATATCCGTGTTCTACGTGATTAGTAGAGTANACTGGCTATACTGCTCATTTCGCAGTTTTGTTCAATTTTTTTAAATATGTTGTACTTATTTTAAAGCTACGCCCCTAATACATCCGTGTTCTACGTGATTAGTAGAGTGGAAATATACCATTTTCAGTGAATAATTTTTATTTTTACAGAAAAGCCCCTAAACTTAATAATTACCACTTCAGCCATGTTGACTTAAACTCTTAATACTGCTAAGAAGCTGTATCAACATTATGGTGAACATATGTGTCAAGAGCAGTGAAAATAAACACAATGTTGCTTATCTTATAGTAATTAGTTTCTCACTGATGCATTTAGAATGCTGTCTTCAGCAATTAAAACACTCATCTGCTGCAAGCTATTCACTAATGCATCTTTCGTAAACTGTCTTTCCTAGTTTATTTTTGCTGTTGTCTCCATGATGATAAGGCTCTTTGACAGTGAACAAAAACTTTTTTTGTGTTGAGTCCCAGTTTTAACAAAACAGATGATCAACTGTTCGCTTAAAATTCATTCACAATAGAGGACTTCCAAGGAATACAATGGTGGCTTAATAAATTTTTTTTTTTGGGATGCTATTGCATATCTTGGAAACTATTTGACCAATTAAAACCAAATTTAGTATTTTGACTGGTCATAATGTCAGCATTAAATTCAGAAACACATGTCCATGCATGTCAATGCTGTGCATTGAAAGATAGCAGCACCTAAAAAAATAAAGCTTTTGCATCATATCTCAGGAACTACTAAAACAATTTCCATAAAATTTGGAATACATGTATAGTTATATGGTGGCTCACCTACACAGATATAATTTTAGTGGATCTCACACTTATTTCCAAAATGGTGGCAATGCAGATATTTTATGTCAGTATTCCATATCTATGGAACCATTATAATTTTTTGGAAAACACTTTTGTTGCTGCTTACCTTATGAGTATTCTCCTGTCTGTTGCTAACAGTGTACCATTTTGGTTTATGCTGAATCTTTTTTTTTCTTTTACCCTGGTATCGAGACTATTGCAGCACAATATAAGAAAAGTTTTTTTTATAGATCACTAAATTATTGGCAAGTACACATTTTCATAATAAAGAAAAAAATAAAATTTTCATACTTTTAATTGCACAAACATTTCAAGATATGATAAAAAAAAATGATGTGTGTGGTCATTTTGAAAGCACGGAGTGTTATGCAATGCAACATTGCAGTCTTTCAAGTTGCATATTGTTTACTTTTTAGCTTTCTGTTTTGTACAAACAACACACTTTCTTGTAGGAAACTTCTTTGACTCTGTACTCATTATGGCTGTTGGAAAATGCCCCTGTGTTAGGCGCAAAGGTGTATCTTCATCTGATCATCTCCCTCCACCAGATTTAGTTATTTATATAGAATATTTGTTTAGAATTTCCAAATCTATGTAACATTTGGCCAGTGGCAATTTATTTGTGTTTACTATCTGATAAAGAATACGAGCATTCAAAACTGCCAGACCCAATAGATGAAAAAACAATTTCTTGCACCATTTGACAGTTTTTCTGAGAGATTCAATGGAACTTATTACCATATCTGTTTGGTCTACTGAACCCCTGCATTAATCATAAGCAAGTATGCACTCCCGGTCCAGTATTTCTGTAATTTGTTTTTGCTTTCGGCCATTTCAACAGAATGACAAGTGCTAAACATCAACATTTTCTTTCTGTCGCACCATTTCATTGTCAATAAGTTGTCCCTTGTACTGAAAGAGATCTCCCTTTTTTTAGTTGGTTATCAATTGTGGGAATGTTTTTTCGTGTTTTACGCACAGTACCACAAGCATTTGTCATCTGACCATAGAGCCATAGAAATACTTCCAGACTGGAGTACCAGTTGTCAACACAAATGGTATGCCCGTTCAGTTCAGGAGAGTAGCCANGTATCCAATTTTACAATCACACAGAACAAAAGTCTTTATTCCAAATCTACTTCTCTGGGATGGTATGTATAAAGAAATGCCCTTTGAAAAGAAGCAGACACTTTTCAATGCACAGATTTATGTGGGGTGAGAATGATTTTCAAAATGATTCTCTTATCCTATCTACAATATGCCGAATTTTGCAAAGCCTATCTCCTCCATGGTCTATGTTATTGTCCGAGAAATGTAGCACCCTAAGCAAAAGTAAAAATCTGTCGCGTGACACTATATTACAGAAAATTGGAGTTTGTAAGAGAGTATCTTAGACCAGTACTTGCTTAGTTCCAGTTTTTCATTCCCAACATGAGTAGACATACCTCCAGAAAGCAAAACATTTCATCACAATTTGTCTTTCCATTGCAAAAGATGCGAGTGCGATAACGAGGTATTTTGTCAGTTGTGAACATATAATACTTGTTACATTGTTCTGCGATCAAAGTCATCAGTGTTTCTCAAAAAACTATAAGAAACAATTTGAGGACTATTCTATTGACATTTTGGATACCAAAAATTTCAGATAGGTTTTTCGGATTAAAAGGAAAAATAAAACAAATTATACAAATATTTCACGAACTATATATACAATTGTGGGTTTATTTATATATGTCAATACAGTATTTTACGAGAAATTAACATGAGCAGTAAAACAACTGTATGTATGCAATAAAATTTTATGTTAAGAATTATTTCTTAGATTAAAAAAATGGGAAAATATGCCACCAAAAATGAGTAGCCTATAAATTTTTTTATTGTATATATTTTATAATAGGCCTACTGTAAGGCAGTTACGGTTAATCAGTATTCTGGTTAAAAGTGTTTCGGTTAATAGTTTCTACTGTACGTGGCATAGGTATCATATCATACAGTAGGGCTTCTCAGCCTTTGTACTTTTGTATTTTTACGTAGTGCTCTTAGCCTTCAGGCCTTTCCGCTCTACAACCGCCCAATCGGTGGGGGAGAGGGATCACGCCCTCTCATCACAGGTGTCCCCTGCTTAGCACTTGAGTTAACCAGATTCAAAGCCTCAACCTGATTCACAAGTACAGCAAGGGCGCATTCTTCCACAAGGTTCTGAGACCCTCGTACTCAGAAACCATGCGTGTGGTCTGGCCAGGGTTCTATCCATACTCCTGGTGTCTGCAAGACACAACCGGAGCAGGTTGCTGCTCACCGTCCGGCCTTCCTTTGAGAGGGGGAATCTCTCCAGACTTCCAGCATGCAGAGTTAACCACTACCAGCACAAGTCCAACACATGTGATCGGCACACCAGAGAGAACCTCTTGGAGGGGTATCATATCAACAAAATTATCACATTCCTCTTTCTCTAGATCTTTTTCATAACCAAAACAGAACAATCCGCTGTAACCTTTGTAAATCACTGAACGCTTTAGCTCACATTTTCTACAGCTAAATGATGTTCTCTTCGCGTAACCTTTATGGCATTTATTTGAAATCATGTGAAATTCTAAGTGTGTAGGTGTTTTATTTGAGCAAATTAGGAGTAAGATCATACAGAATCAATTTTTAAATTCAGTTAGCAACTGGAATTTTTATGTCGTGGACACTAGGGTAAAGTATTAATTTCAGCAATGAATAGACATTAACAAGTTCATTTATACATTTGATTTTGCATTAACCACAAAATAGTTAATATAATTATATAAAACAAAAATTTCTTTAATTTTGTAACTGGTCTTTATAAAAAATTAAGTAAAAACCTATAACAATTTTTTGCAGTAAATTCTGTATGCAATTTCAGACCACCTTATTTTAAAACTTTTTTTTATTGTTGTCATCAAGTTTTTTTTAAATAATGGTTTTTCCATTTTAATTATAGTACATTATTTAGATACTAATGAAAAATTTAGTTCACAAACAACCATTCACTCTAGTTTCTTCAAGGAGCGGTGAAGTATGGTTTGTAACCTATATGCCCAGTATTGACCATGATGCAGAAAGGGTGAAGGCTTCTAAAAACGGGGAGTTTACACAGACAAAAAAAAAACTATGTTGATTGTAGAATATTAGAATCAATTACCACTAGTTTATACAGAATTCTGTAGAAGCTACCAGAATACAATCACAAAAACTATGATTGTATTTTGTGTTTGTTTCTCCATCCAAACAGCAAATTTTATTACAACATAAACTTTGTGGATTCTTGCAAAAAAAAGATTTGTCCAGCATTTGACGTCACTACTAATATTCTACAGTAATGTAATGCATATAACTGAGTTAAGGAAACCACTACAGAGTACCTACTTATGATGCTTGATACCATTACACTTGTACATTTACTGTTATATGTACGACTAACAAATGGCTGCAGACCACATTTTATGTTATGTTCACTGGCTAAAGTGGTGTGTAATGATTAATCATCAACATATTAACTGTCTGAAAATGATTGAGTCAGAAAGTGTTTATTACCTTGAGCAGCTGTCAGATCGAGTGTACAATCAAACACAAAAATGCACATGTTTTCAGCACCAGGAAATCAGCTATCAAAACAGTTAAAAGAACAATTTTTGATTTCAGTGGTTCTCAAAATATGAAATACACTCCAACGTTGTCACAGTATATGGCATGCTTCCTTGAAAGTTTTAAGAGGAGTACAGAAAAAAAACTGTCAAAAATTTAATCTGTCCTCCTATCAACATTAACAAAACACTGTGACATTAGTTGATAAAAATTTAGGACATGACACATTTTCTGAGACTGCAGGACAGAAACCCCACTCCCAGATTGAGAACCACTGATGTGGACTGTCACATTCCGAGGTGGTTTGGGTAATCTGACTTCGTACACGCTACACTTGACTTGAATTCCTGGGATGCCAGTTAGCTGCTGCCGACTAATATGTAAAACTTGAGTTCTCAATGTGGCTGGCAGGCACGAGCGACAGAAGATAGAAATTTGCTTACACTCTGTGATCCGCAGTGCTGTTGAGGTCACACTGCACACCCATAAAGGACGGACCTGTACTGTTACGAAATGATAACACATGCTAATGATTGGTTACTGATTTTATTGGCCGTAGCTGCCAAGTGGTACATAGCACAACGCTCAGCCTGCTAAAATTACATCACTGTTCAAGAAACATAAAAATAATATTAATGCTGCCAGTTTATATTTGTACCACTTCCACCCCATGAACTGCATCCTATTGTACAATAAAATGGTCTGCGGGTAGCCCCATCTAGGAAAGTATTTGTGCTGAAGTACAACCCCCACCACGTAGGCCTGGACGTTTACTAGTCATGTAATACATAGTCATACATAAATCCATTACCACAACTATGAAGCATTTTCCTCAGAGTGTTCTGGGGTAAGGTCCCATTATGTCAAGGGCTATGTCCTTGAATGGGGTTGTGGGATTCCTTAGGTATTGTGGTTCCTCTCAGTCCCGTCACCTCCATTTCTTCTATTGACAAATTATGTATTCTCATATGTGCCTTGCAATCCCTGGCCACCGGTAGTGTTTTTCAATCTCCATCCGTGTCTGGTCTCCTAGGGCATGTAGGTCTGCCAAGGGGTGTTTTTTACAGTGCTCTGTTCTACACTAATCTGTCTACCAATTGCCAGGTGTCACATGCCTCGCACCTGCATGTTTCCTTCACTCGCTCCGCTTTCACTGACGTCCCCTGGGTATTTCTTACTCCCTCCTCCACCTTAACTAGGGATGCTGGGTGTAGCTCTTTCACATACTTGTTGAAACTAATCTTCCTGTATGTGGTGTCTGTTTCCCTTGGTGGTTTCCCAGGGGTGTCATTTTTTTCCTCTTTTCCTTATCTATAATCGCCTGTTCTGTATCCAGGTTATGCAACAATTCATCTGGTAGGTGGTTTGCTTGCCCTGCAATGTGTTCAATAGTGAACTCAAATGATTGGAGAAACAGCGGCCAGCAGCTCAGCTTCCTTTTTCGTCCCTGAATGTTGTGCAGCCACTTCAGTCAGTGTCTTGTTGTCGGTACGCAAGGTTAACTATTTCCCTTCCAGATGGGGTCAGTATTTTTTCAGTGCTTAAGACTATTGCGAGACATTTCTGTTCATTATTGTGGTAATGCAGTTCTGCTTTCCCAAATTTTGTGCTTGCATAATCAATCACCAGTTTTTCTCCTTTGTCATCCACTTTGTACAAGGCTGCCCTCGCACCTAGTTCACTTGCATACATTTGTACGAACAATCGGTAGTTTGGTTCGATGCAGGATAGGATATGGCCCTGGATAAACGTGGTCTTCACTGCATCAAATGCTTTTTATGCCTTGGGTTCCATCTATAAGGTCTCTGAGGCTACTGCAAGTCCGTGAGAGGCACTATGGTCACAGCAAGTATGGTATGAAATGTCTCAACCAGTTTACCAGTCTGATGAATTGTTGCATTTGTTTGCACATTGTAGGTATTTTTGCTTTGCAATCTTCCTGCTGCTTGGGGTGTGGTTGGCTGCCCTGTTGCTCTGTTCACTCACTACATGCCTCAGTAATTCTAGCTCCTACATGACACTTTTGAGGGGCGCATGTTAGATGGTGTGTGGCTAGTTTTTACAACACTAAATCAAAGTGCCTGCTGTGTTTGTCCCAGTCTGCTGAACACACAATGATATTGTCCAGGTAAGTTGTTGCAAATTCCCTCATGTATCCCTCCAATACTTTGACCATCATACTCTGAAAGGGCATGGCACCCCTTCCAACCCAAACGGCATGGCTCTAAAATGAAATTTATGTTTATCGGGTACTGTGAACATGGTCTTGTGCTGGTCTCACAGGCAAACCGGTAGTAGCCAATATCTAGATCATAAGTGAAACTTGGTGTTCCCAAGGCCTGCTAACGCACCATCTACAATAATAGGAGATGAAGGGATGGGGTCACGGTCACATCATTCACTGGGTGGAAGCCTACACAAAATCTCGTGGTACCGTCTGTTTTGTCCATTAACATGATCTGGGTGTTGGGAGTGTAGCTCAGATGGCATAGGCAGTTTGCCATTCCTGACTGCTGACGTGTCTCCTGGTATCCCAATCTCAATCACTTTGACTTGTTCCATGAGCCATGACTGGTCCCGCATGATGTCCTCGCATAGATCGGTCATCACAAGGGCTGAAGTCTGACACACCTAATCCTGCATTCAAACCTCCACTTCTGTCTGTCTGACCGGGTCCCCATGTCCTTGGCATGTCACCAGCTGCACTTTACCGGGTTGCAGCTTGAGGCCTTCCACCGGCAACAGTCATGGGTTGGTCGTTTTAATCTGGTTCACTACTGGTCCTACAGTCTCTGTTAGCATTTTCCCAGGTGAACAGGGCGCACTGCCCATCTCCTCTGCCGGGGGTGATCCCTCAATTGCATGTGGTTTGCTGCAGTGTCCACGTTGGTTGTCCGATGCGAGCAGGGGGGAGGGAGGCTCCTCTCCGTGGTATGCCCTGGGTCCTGTCTCCACCGGATTCCACCCCAATCATATCCGCAGGCTTTTATTGTTTGTGGTGGCGTGCAATACATATTCCTCTAGTGGGGTGTGGTGGAATGGCTTCACAAATGCCTGTAACTTCTCTCTAATAAGTTCAGTAATGGTGAGGAGGGTGGCCTTGGGGGGGTAATGTCGGGCATATCCTGCATAACAGCTGTACCTACCTTGCACGTTATTAACCCTTCTACTGCCTCCTGGTCATGTTGGGCTTCCCCAAACAACTCCGCCCGACAGCGGGTGTTAGCTTGGTCGTCTGCAAAGCGGTGCTCTAAATGTGTCGCAAACTCTGGCCACGGCATGTTAAATCTCCGCCATACATGCCACCAGTCTATAACAGGCCCGCCCAGAGGTTTCTCTTGGCCTGAGGCAAACAAAAGTGTTTGGGTCCCTACCTCCCCTTCCTCTTCAGGCCAGGTAATTCAACAATTTTCTGCGAAGTTGTAATAAAAAATTGTGTGTGTGTGTGAGAGAGAGAGATAGTGTGTGTGTGTGTGTGTGTGTGTGTGTATGTATGTATGTATGTATGTATGTATGTATGTATGGATGCATGCATGCATGCACACACAACAGGGTTTTTCAGAAGCAAAGGTCAGAAATGTAAGCATGAGACGTATACAAATGAAGAGAAGCAAAAAGGGTCCAGTAAATATGGGTCCGAAAATTAACTGTTTATGAGATGTCAGTTGTGTGCTGGTTGAGGCCCACTGAACACTATGTACGAATGCCAACAAAAACAGTTACACTGTGATTTAATGTATCAATCACAAGATAGTACAAGTCAAAATTGTTGCTTCAGCACCACCAAAATGTGACTGAACATACACAAAAGCAATGATTTGGGTTGAACAACAGTGACATCTGGGGATACACAACGAACAGTACAGTAGGAACGTGTTAACTGAAGATGTTTACAGTAGGTGTTCAAAATGCTGACCATGCACTTGAATGCATCTGTCTAGTCGTCTCCGCAAAGACCTGCCAACGTGCTCGAGCAATCCGAGGTCATTCTTCATTTGTTGGAAAGCCTGTACAATCCCATGTTGCAATTATTCAGGTGTGGTAATGGCTGCTGTATTGTAAACTAGACTTTTGGCATAACCCCATACACTAAATTCCAACGGATTGAAATCCAGTGATCTAGGAGGCCATGGTACAGGTCCTCCTCTACTTATCCACCGGTCACCATAGCATCTGTTTAGATACCATCTTACATGTAGAAGGAAATGTGCTAGTGCACATCATGCATAAACCACATCCACTGGTGTTGCTGCAATGGCACATCGTTGAGCAAGGTTGGAAGATCGTCCTGCAGCAAGCGCACGTACTGTTCTCAGTTTAGCATCTGTGGTAGAAAATGTGGTCCAATTAAGAAGTCGCCGAGTATTCCTACCCAGACATTGAATAACGTTTCTTGATGTCGTGCCTGTTTCACTGCATTAGGATTGACTGAGGCCCATACGTACATGACAGTTTTGGAAATTAAAAATGCAGTCACTGGTAAACCCAGCTTTGTCTGTAAACAACACATTATTTGAAAACTGGGGGTTCAGGGCTGGGCAGTATTTCAAATACAGGCAGTCCTCTACTTTCATACATAATGTGTTCCTGAAAATGTGTGTGAAAGTTGAATCTCATATCTAATATATAAAATTCTCCCGTCACAGTGTTAGTCACTGAACTCCTCCGAAACGGCTGGACCGATTTTTATGAAATTTTTTATGTATACTCGGTAGGTCTGAGAATAGATTTATATCTATTTTTTACACCCCTAAGTAATAAGGGTGGCCACCCCTAAACAATTTTTTTTTATTGTTTGAACAAAATTTTTATTTTTTTATGATGTGGCATCAAAAAATACATACCCTCCTAAATTTTCACCCTTCTACCACCAACCCTTATTTTTTTTATAGCGATATTAGTAATTTAATAAATTTTACCCTAGGTCGATAACTGAACAATTATCATGCATGTAATAAGAGGGGTTCCATTCCAAAGTTACAATAAAATTGAAAAACTAATTAATTTTGGTAGAAAGACAATATATTTAATTGATAAATGTTATTTTTAACAAGTATTTCATTGAAAATTACAAATAAATAAACATGTGCAATACTTTCTTGCCCGAAACATTGATTTTCAACACTTGTATACATATTTGATTGTAAGTACTATGTGAATAAATAAGGTAATTAAATATGCTTTCTACTTTCTGTAAAATTGTTGTGCAAATGTAACAATTTATTTTCTGGGTTGTAAAAACTATGTAAAAGTTTTTCAGAGATTTGTACATTATTTTAACAGAAGCACTTTTGTATTGTGACAATATGACAGCCATATCTAAACATTCATAACATATGATCGGCGAAGGCTGGAAAACATGGCAAGTAGTGTTAGATGGCAACTAACAGTGCTATATCAATATGTGGGTAGGTTACTAGATGTATGAAAGACCAAGTCGGCCGTATGAAAGTTGATTTAGAGGTGTTAATATGTCGTGTATGTAAGAGCAAGTTGTACGAATCTTGAATGTATGAAAGTCGAGGGCTGCCTGTACATAAATTTAAATATGTATTTTAAATACTTGCAGTAATTTGTATTTCATCTTAATCTTCAAAGTATTTTGTATTGAAAATACTTTTAACATGTATTTTCAGTTCTGAAATAAAATACAAATACAAAATATTTTTGACGAAAAAAGTGGTTCATCTGTTGTATCTGATGTTGCCACATTATTTGAGATGTGCTACACATACACATTAAATCTTCTTAATTGCAGCCTGATTTATCCATGCCCCATAAGGTGGAATTCACTCTATGATTTCACATTAATTAAAGATAAAAATAAATTACCTGAAGTTATTAAAAAATTAGGGTTGACCTGTCAGTTCAAGAAATATAAAATAGAATACTTGTGGGAGAATATTGAAGTGGTGAGACCAATTGTGCAGGTACTTTACTGTCTACAGTTCGAAAAGAATTGTTTTCATGATCAGTTGCTTCCAACATTTTTTCCATTAAATATAAGTTTCAGTGTTTTGCAGAGAAAAATCTGTGCTAATGTGCTCAGATCTTGCAAAGCTTTTCAGA
The DNA here is from genome assembly GCA_002778355.1 of Clitarchus hookeri. Lineage (NCBI taxonomy): Eukaryota > Metazoa > Arthropoda > Insecta > Phasmatodea > Phasmatidae > Clitarchus > Clitarchus hookeri. The sequence continues at coordinate 126,178 of NQII01003842.1, read as the reverse complement.
AGCATTGATTGTAAGATTTAATGATTTTTTGATGTTATCTCCAACAGTAAATGAAGCTTTTTTAGCTTCATGTTTTCATCCTTTGTTCAAAATTTCAAAATTGAGATGGCTTGCTGTCTTTTGTACAGAATGTAATACAATGGTCACAATTATTTCTTTTCAATTCTAAATGGAAATAGTGAAAAAAAAAAAATGTTTGTTAAAGTTGTGTCATCTTCGAATTTAATGGACATGTGTCTCACATGACATAATATAAATATATATTTCAGGAGTTGTTTTCAATCTTCATCATCGTGAGGGCCATTATTTGTGGGCCACTGAAAGAGAGTTTGAAAGATGGTTTGTATTTCATCATCATCAGGAGGAATGTAGGCACTCAGTTTCTTGATTATCTGTCAATTCAATGTTATTTATAGGGATTTTTCCAGTTACATATATATGTTTCAAGTTACGGAACAGATGTCCGGGTTCTGGTCGACTGCCTCTTTGCCTCAACTGAAAAGTGCGATACACACAGCTACTAATGAAGAGATGTGCTGGAACAGTTCTAGGATGTGTGTTTGAAAAAACAAACTGTTGAAACGATGCAGGCGTAAAGGATTGTTCCTGGTTTCTTGGAACAGTAGGAGAATAGCTTTCAATAGAGTGTTTGTTTCTTGTACAGTGGCAACCATTAACTAAAGTTGAATGTATCATTGCCTTGAATCATAATATCATCCTTGATATTTTTGCTTACGTGTAGTACACTGAAGAGCCAAAAAAACTGGTACACCTGCCTAATATCGTGTAGCCCCCCCCCCCCCTTTTTTTTCCCGAGCAAGCAGAAGTGCCACAAGACGACGTGGCATGGACTCGACTCATGTCTGAAGGTATGCGGAGGCAATTCACACCATGAATCCTGCAGGACAGTCCACAAATCCAATCTGCACCAATTTGAGAAAGGGTTGCACGTCTGTCACGTTTAATGATTCTCGTCAGTCGTCGTTTGTCCCGTTCTTTCACAATCTTTTTCCGGCCGTAGCAATGTCAATGTTTTACCGGATTCCTGATATTCACGGTACACTCGTGAAATGGTTGTACGCGAACATCCAAATTTTATCGCTACCTCGGAGATGCTACGTCCCATCTCTCGTGCGCGGACTATAACACCACGTTCAAACTCACTTAAATCTTGATAACCTGCCATTGTAGCAGCAGTAACCGATCTAGCTGCTGGCCGCATCGCATTACTCTGATTGGTTCCATACCTCTGTTATTTGCATATGGACACCTATACCAGTTTTTTTGGCTCTTCAGTGTATAACAGATGCATCTTCTTATAGGGTGTAAATTCGGTCAGCTTTCTTGATCAAATACTTGCTTAGACCACATACTCTATCGCAGTCAAGAAATGAATGGCCTCTTCTGGGAAAGCAATGGATATCATCGTCATATTTGCCACTCTCTGATAGACCCCGGCAAAACCGAATGAATGTGTGTTTTCTGTTTTACCCAGAACAAGTAAAGCTTTTTCACACTGTCTTGCAAATAATTGTGAACATAATGATTCAGCAAACTGCACACCTCGTTTGCACCCTTTTTAACATCTTCAGTGTACAAATACATAACAGATGTGTTGTCTTAGACATTGGTGATGAAAAACTCAAACACACATAACTGACAAAGGTAATACACCTCTTGAACTGGAATGCGGGGTAATTACAATATAAAATCATATGTTGCTTAAAGTTCTCTATATTTGTTTCAATTCATTGTAGAACGTTTTGCTCCTCTCACGTGTTGTCTGTTCTGCCACTGTAGAACTTTTTTGCTCCTCTCACGTGTTGTCTGTTGTCAGAATATCTCTTTTTGATGAGTCAGATAGGTGGGATGAATTAAATTTTGTTTCCAGTTCCTCGCATTTGGAGCATACATCGATTTGTAGTCTACCAAAACTCATCTTAAAATTTTTGTTGAAATATGTCCAGTATAAACTATATCGTACTTTGCAGTCTGGATGAAACTCTTTGAATAGGGAGTACATTTTCTTCACGTTTAGATTTGAGTATAGATACTTTATCTCATTACTACCGTAGTGAGTAGATTTTACCGGGAACGAGCTGATGCGGTCATAAATTTGTTTGCAAATTTCGCCTGGAATTGAGTAAGATTTCTTGTTACAACCTCTTCTATCCCCAGAACTGATATGCAAGGTTAGGAGAGTGCCTAGTCTGAAGATCCTTTTCTGTGTTACGTTGTGTAGACTGATGAAAGCTTTTCTACAAACTTCAATACGTTTTAAACCACTGAGTACAAAATATTTTAAACTTGCACTTTGTTTCCTAGAATCTAGAATTTTCTGTCTTGCCACAACTTTTAACATCAAAATGTTCCATGAGCATCTGGAGGTAAAGATGTTGCTCATCTTTACTTCCTAGATTATAGAATGTGGTGAGAATGTCAATTTGCTTACTTTCTGATAATTTTGTAAAGCATTATGCTGCTTGCAGTCACATATAGGAATGACAACTGATTTGAATTCAATTTGTTTCCTCAAACTATTAGTGTAGGCTTTTCCTTTCAATATACATTTCTTTCGCATGTTACACTTCCACACTTCAGGCATGCATTTTCTCTCATTACCTTTCGCAGGTTGTGGTTGATCAGTCACTTCTAGGTGTGTGCGGTACCTCCATATTAGTAGCAGTTCGCAGCAGATTGGATATTTATGAACACTATGATTATTTTATTTGAATACACACTAACTTTCAATTAACAGGCATAAGCATCTGTTGTATGAATGATTTAGCACTTTGTAACGATACTGCCAATAAACACACATTGTGCAACCTACAAGATAGTAATATATTTCAACGAGCAATGCCCCTGTTGGAATTGGAAGGAACTAACAGCTGCAGTTAGTTCGTTTCATCAGTGACTGCGTAGTGGAGGCGTACTATTTGACACACTTTACTACGAATAATGACTTCTTTTCATCATTAATCGATGCGTGGTCCATTGAAGGATTGATATCATGCATAATGCCTTTTTTGCCCCACAAATGTAGTTGGTCACTTTAATTCTCACTGATTCATACAATAGAAGGAAACACACTATGCAGATAAGTAGATCTTAAGCAGGACTTTCAAAAGTGCTCAGTTTACCATGAATTGCCTGTCATTGAAAAACAAACTAGTAATAAAAGGAAAATGTTGTACTTATAAAATATATGTAAAGCACTTGCTTAAAAAATGAACAAGAAAATTTTTTTGTAATTATTTCGCACCTGAGTACTGATAGCTGACCTGAGGAAGAGATGTTTTTGTATAAACTTTTGCACTCCCACCTTATCTGACGTCCACGGTACCAATTTAGCATGTGTCTAAGATCCTAAACTTGTAATGCAACAATCAATGTTTCTCTGACACCTCAGTAAAAATACGATAGCATTAAAAAGATATTTATTTGTTCTGAGTAACCGAGGGATTTAGAGTAATGAAAGTTGTGGTTTGGGTGAAAATATATTATTCATGAAGCTAAAATTAATTTGTCAATAAGAAACAAATCTGAAACTGGAGAAACAGTAGTTGAAAATAATTGAAATTCCAAATGCATGCTTCCACGAATGAAGTTAAGACTTTTCTACCCTTCTACATTCCACACTTTATCCAGTCAGCAAGGGGTTATAAGGGTAAAAAAATAATTACGAAAGTTGGAAAAAATTTAGTGTTGTATTCAAAGTGCTCTCTAAGATGTATTTTGTATCTCCGTAAAACCTTGGATTTAACTGCCATCTTAAAAAAAAAAAATCTAAAATTAGTGTTGTTACAATTGGAATGCTTAAAATGCATTTTAGAACAAACTGCATTATTACAAAATTTAATCTTCAAAAAATTTTTACAAATAAGTTTATATTGATTTTTTTTTTTCTAGAACTAACTATTTAGGAGCTATAGAAATAATCCATTCCACAGAAACTCAAGAAAACGTTATGAAACAACAACCTAATGTTGTTATTTTGTTTGAAAGCACCTATCATGCCATGTAGTGAAAGTAGGATAACAAGTGTAAATTTGTAACGGATGGTGTTTAGTGTATTAATTAACGAAAATCTCATACTAAAACTTTGTAGAAAACATATGAACAAATATTGTTTTGATACACTTCCAGAATTCCTTGGAGCATTATTGCGAGACGATTACAGAGATAAATGCACGATACTCTACTACAAGGTTCACAGAACACAAAGCACTTCAGTCCAGCTTTTATACGCTGAATGTCCTTTTCGTGCTACCTTTTAAAACATTTACATGGAATTTTGTGATGTTGAATGGCTGCAGGAAATAGCCCTTTTCAGATTCAGTATGCAAAATCTTGGCTTCTGAGTAGTAGCCGCGTCACTGTCATTTTTCTTCCTGACGTTTCGGAAGACATTGCAGCCTCCATCTTCAGAGCAAAGTAGCAGCAATTATAACTGTTACCTTCTGAGTCTCTGTGAGGTCCTCCTGGAGAAATGTTCTAAAACAATTATGTTTAAGAGCAGCTTCTAAGGAAAAAAAAGAACACAATTCAAATTAATTTTGTTCAGTAATTTTTTAAAAGAGTGATAACCTCAGCTCTGGAAGATAATCATTCTAATTGCCATCATACAGTTGAAGTGGCAATATCTTCTGATACAAAGCAGCTTCTGACAAACTTCCGAGGAGGGAGCAAAATTTTGTACTTCACTCGTATGGTCACAGTGAGAATGAATTTCTCCCATGATTGATGTTATCACTCTTCTGTAAAAACAACAGAGCAAAATTAATTTTTAATCTGGCCTCCTTTCCTCGGATGTAAGTGTCTCATCAAAACACTATTTTTGAACAGATAACCAAGTTCAGAAATGGCAGGAAATGAACTGTTAACACTGGGAAGTCTTTCCAAATGGTCTTCCTCCTAATTTGCTCAAATAAAACACACACACACACACTTAGAATTTCGCACCTTTTTCATGTAAATGTCTTTAAGGTTACACAAAGAGACCATTAAGCTGTAGAAAATCTGAACTAAAGCATTCTGTGATCTGCAAACATTGGACTGTTCTATTATTCTGCTTTGACTATGAAAAAATCTACAACAAGAGGAATGTGATATCTTGTCAACATACAGTTATAAAAATTTGGCTCTTTTCTGACACAAACAATCCACCCCCTCCCTGTCTGTTAAAAATTAAAGATTATTAAAATAGTATACCATCATTTGTTTTTCAACAAACTGTTACAGGATTTTTGATATCTACAATACTCTAGTTGCAATTCCTCAATGATTCATTTCTTGCTGTCCTCATCCGATTAACTCATCTCTCTTTTCCCAGCAAAAAAAACTTCTTTAAAGCTCCTCAGCATTTCTAGGATGCAGTTTGTATCATAAACCCCCCCTTGTGGCCACCCTTGGTTCTCACATACAAAATAAATACAAAAAATATCTTGCATAAAAAAATGCACAGAAAATTCTTTTTGTTGCACAGTTAAAACAATTTGCAATGTAAAACTTTTTGTTTACAATAAAACTTAGAAATTTTTTATGTAAACTCAACTATTGTCACTATCCATTGTCATTTCTTGTCTGTTGTAGCTAGGTCCGCTCAATAAAATGCTTTCATATTTACTGGCCATCCTTTCCATTCCTGCCTTCCCTTTGCTACCAGTTTCCTTACTGCTTTTTCTTGCAGCCTCCTTCATAAATATTTAATTTTAATTGTTTTTGCAAACTTTGCCTTTTCATTATTTTTAACATGTCCAAACCACTGGAGGGTACATACCTGTTGAGAAGGCTCGGGTTGACCCTGGCAGACCACCAGCAGGGAGGATCGTTTCTTCATGTAACAGGCTGTAAGCACTCCATGGGCATCTTTGCACACAATCTAGGACATGTCACGGCAGCTGTGTCCACCAGTACCATATCCAGGCGGTTAGCAGAGCGGGATCTCTCGCCTTACGTCTACCATTACAACCTGAGCATTGCAGAGCATGTGTGATCTTCTGCTGGGTATGGGCAGCATGGCAGCTTGTGGATTGGCGATGAGTGTGTTCAGCGATGAACTACGGTTCTGTCTGGATACAGGCGACCGCCGAATTCAAGTCTGGAGACGTCCTGGCCAGCACCAGTGATCCATGCTTCAATGTAGAGCAGTACACTGCTCCAACAAAAGGTGTCATTGTGTTGGGGTGCATTTCCTACGATTCCCTTACCCCACAGGTGGTGATTGAAGGAACGTTGAAAGCACAGTAATATTTCATACTTCTAAGAAATTCTGCGACTATGTACGCTCCCTTTCTTGGTGCTGCTTGACAACCCCTTTTTTAAGCAAGATAATTACCGGCCTCACATAGCACGGGAATCTGTGATTTGTCTTTGTGATGTCAACATGCTTCCTTGCCCAACATGGTTCCCAGTAATCTCGCCCATCGAGAACATTTGGGACCAGACTGGACGACAACTTTGGCCCGTGGCAACTATGGCAGATTTGGAGGGCCAGTTGCACCAGCTGTGGCAAGATCTTCTTCAGAAGAACATCCAATGTCTGTATACCTCCATGCCAGACCGTATCGTTGCCTGTCTCCGTGCTATAGGTGGTTCAACACTATACTAAGTGCATCCTGAAAGTGTTGGTCCTCTGTAATACATGCTTTGTGTTGTACAATATTTTGATGTTTTCTGTACACATGCTACCATATCCTGTGCCTGTACCCACTTACATGCCCCTGTGATAGCACCTTCAAGGTGTTAAATTTAATTAACATGCAAGAATTAAAATTTTTAATATATGTATATACACACACACACACACACACACACACACGTGATTTTCAGTTATGGCAGTCAGTTCTGTATTTAAAACATTTCAGTACAAGGGGTTACCCATTTCCTTTCTGCAAGCATATCCTGCCTATATTAGGGGTGATAAAATGCACAAAGTTGTAGTGATTATAAGGAAGTTTTCACCAGTTCTACGATTAGTAAATTTTCAAACAAATCACTTATTCTACAATGAGGACATTCAGATAACATTGGGGTGAACTGCTCTTTTTTCTGGATATAATGCATTCAAGTGCTTAAGGGAAACTAATTCTCTGATGTCATCAAATTTAGGCATCAGTGCAATATCATCCCAACTATCACTTATATTCTCTGGATTATTCGACTGTCTATATAATGTTTAAAAAAAAAAGAGTTTAAGTGAGCCAACATACTTTGACTCAAATACTAATCAACTAAGCATACAGCTCAAAGAGCTAACTGATAATGACAAGTGAAGCAAAGCAAAGTCTCTTACGTTGCTATCCATTGTGAATCTGCACCAAAGAATTTCAAGCTGATTGCCATAACTAGGCATTTAAACCAAATTGTATTTTTTTTAGTAGTAGGGGCAGCGGTGGCGTAGTGGCCAGGGCGCTCGCCTCCCACCACGGCGATCTGGGTTCGATCCCCGGCGGTTTCACTTCCGGATTTTCACATGTGGGAATCGTGCTGGACGATGCGGGTTTTCTCGGGGTACTCCCGTTTCCCCCGCTTGGAGGGTGTTGCCTTGCCCTGGGTGCACTCCCCACACTCCATTATTATTATTATTTTTAGTAGTAAAAACTAAGTTATGCTATTAACTTAATATACTTACTAAAGTGAAGAGAATGTTATAAAAATTCTTAAAATGTTTGCGCTGCTGGCACCCTCCGATTTTTGTTGGCACTGCTGTCCGCAATCGTGGCGCTTGGGTGCGGCACGATTGTCCAGCCTTAATCCTAGCTCCTACCTCGTTGCTCTTCCCTCCTGCCCCTAATATGCGCATCACGTTGGCTCACCAGCCTTACGTGTATATATGTATCCTCTACTTGCAGTCTTCGTGGCCTTTTATGATCCTTCCTCTGTCTTTAATTGCCTTTAAACACGTGATTTGTGAACTGCTGCTTCTAATGCTTAGTGTTTAGTGGCTCAAGGCTAGGGACCTCACCATTAGGCTTTTCTTACTCTAAATTAACGTTTTGGTACACAATTCAAAATTTTGTTTGGGTTAATTTTATCAAGATTTTGGGGGCAGTCTTAAATTTTGGCGGTTCATGGCTCCGCCTGAGTCTATTAAAGCATTATTTTAGGCTGTTAATTGAGAGGGCCACTTTTAAGTTCAAAGCCCAAATTGTTCACGCTTCCTGATACATGGTCAGGAGTTTTGGCATTTGATTGCCTGGTACTATGAACATTCTTTTAAGGTGTTTGTCTTTTGACATTTTAATGAATTTCTCTAGGAGTGGCTCACTGCCTTGGCATCAACAATTGTAGTGTATTTTTAGTGGCCTGTTGAAAGCATTAATTGCTATTGTAACATAATTTTTTTAAGATTTCTCGAGTCTTATAATATGGCGTACTTATTACATTGAATGCCCACTGGGAGATTTTTTGTTATTTACGCATGCTTTAATTATATTCAATTTTTCTTTTTTTTGGGCTCAAATATATAATGTTTAATACTGAAATGTGTAAAATCTTGTTATTTGTGTAGTACGGTATGCTCAGTGTGTCAAATAATTCTGTGCACTTTTCTGCTTGTTTTAACATTTAACTTTTTTTCCCCTCGTGCGCTACGTCTGCACAATGGCCAAAGTTACATTTCTTTACCAACTGCGTAAAGATGAACTTATCACCTTTATGCAAGACTACGGGATGATGGTTAAGGCATAAGCGACGGTCGCAGATTTGCGCCAAGCTGCAGTTGCCTTTTGGCGTTAAAATGCAGAGGCAGTGGGGCAGTCTTCTCAGCGGCCTCACTGTTCCTTTGGACAAATTGACCTTGCATGCTCTTAAAAGTACCTTGCATGCTCTTAAAAGTGTTTCTACCCTTTACTCAGTGCATCCCGGTGAAGTGTTGGAATTTTCTGTGTGGTGGGAAAAATTATAAATCTGCACTTGTTTAGTGAAAATGTGTTGCTATGCACCTTGGCGATTAAATGTGAAGACTATCTCACAAAGGAATTAATTAAATTTAATTCAAATGACAGAGGTTCCTTTGAGGGATTTAAACATAGAACATTTGGGCTACTTTTTCCACCTTGAGTGAAGCGTAGGTGCAAATGCGATTTTGTATATCGTTTTCAGAGGCCAGGCAAGCCTCTTTATAAATTTGTAGAATCAGTCATAACGTATCAGCGAGCATTATGTTTGCAGCTTACAGAATGTGAAATAGTAAATGTGGTATTGGATAATCTTGCTCCCATGTACGCACATTGTGCACACTTGCTGACATGTATTCACTCACAAGTTACGTGACATTGCAGTAGAAATACAAGGCCGTTTAGTGGTGGCTTCAGTGTACCACGCCTCCTTCCTCTGCCAAGTGTTTTCGCTAAACGCACATGCACACCGGATAGTAACCAACTGTTACTGGCTGCTAGTGTTGATAAAAGTGGTGAAAACAGTCTTAGTAATTGCGCAACATGCGGACATGAGATATGTTACCCGTGAATATAAGCAGACATTAAAAAATTTGTCTGAAAGTAAATGTTTCCGTTGCAGACATTTAGGTAATTTGTGTTCTGCGTGTAATAAGTTAAGCTGGAAAACTCCGCTTGACCTGTAAAGATAGCAGTATTTCCAGTTGGAGAGTACGTAAAATTCAGCAACGCTGTAAGATATGCAGTGTTCAAACTGTTTGTGGGGATTAAATGTTTTCTACCATAGTTTAGTTGATACAGAGGCCACTTTTTGTGTCATTAATGATACCTTTTTGACAACTTAAATTAATAAAAAGGTGTGACGTGTTAGCAGATACATGCGGCTAAAGAGACGCAGCTGTGTATCGCCAAAATGGAGGTTTTGAAAAGTTCTACCGTGGCCCTTATTCACTTTAAAATTGGACGTTTAACTTTTGTGTTATTCCCTCACTAAAGCAGAACATTATTTTGGAATTAGATTTTTTGGGACACTCCTGAGCAGTGGTTAATTTAGATGAATGTACCTTGTCTTTTGGATTTGCACCCAATATTTAAGTTAGTTTGTGTTCTGAGTCAATGGCCAAGGACGTATGTCAAGTGGTGGAGAATGATTCTGCGAGTATATTGAATGCGGATGCACGCTTGCGAGGGTTGTGTAATGAGTTCAGTGACTTTTGACAACCAAAATTGGAAAGTGCTACGTTCTGCATTATAAGTTTTCATTGGCGGATGATATTCCTGCCCGTGACTGTCACTTTAAGTGTCCTCCACCAAAACTACAGGCCTTCAGGGAAATAATTCAGAAATTGTTGGATGCAGGTGTAATTGTTCCCTCAAAGTCCGATTACTGTTAGCCGGGTTTTTTAGTAAGGAAGAAGGACAGTGATAAATTTAGGTTTGTAGTTAATCATTCTTTAATTAACAAGAAGTTACATATTGATCCTTTCCCAATGCACACCATTAATTGCACGTTTCAACATCAATGTAAAGCACGGTTTTATTCAGTGCTTGATTTTAATAATAGCTTTCATCAGTGCCCGTTAGATCCCCCCTGTTGGAAATATACAACTTTTAGCACCCCATGGGAATCAATACAAGTTTACTTGTATTCCCATGGGGGCAAACTTTGGTAGCCAAGCACTGTCTCGCTTGTTAGATTATGTTCCATCAGAATTTAAATTTAAGTTTGTCTTTAATTACTCGGACAACATTATAGTGTATAGTAAGAATTTTGAGTTGCACCTCCGCCAAGTATTTGAGAAATTACGCAAGGCGGGATTAACAGTGAATCCTGGGAAGGTAACGCAGGCTTCTTAAAAAGTTAAATTTTTAGGTTACCTATAGTGTGAAGGACATCTTTTAATTGATCCGGATCGAGTCACGCCCGTGCTCAATTTTCCACACCCCCGTAACCTAACAGGTGTTCAAAAATTCCTTGGAATGTTGGGTTATTATTCTCGTTTCATTGAGCATTTTTCAGAATTGGCGGCCCCCCTCATATGTTGAAACAGAAAGGTGTTGAATTTTTGTGGGGTGTGGATCAGGAGTTGGCCTTTGAAAGAAACTGAAACAAAGTTTAGCTTCCCCACCAATGTTGCATTTACCAGACATTTCGCGACGCTTTGTTGTACAAGTGGATGCCTCTTCTGTAGCATTGAGTGCGGTTTTGAGCTAGAGAGTAGAGGGGGCAAACTCCTATTGCCTTCGCGAGCCACAGTTTAACTAAATCTGAACGAGGTTTGAGAATTTATGAGAAAGAAGCCTTGACATGTCTTTTCAGCCTGGAAAAACCTGCCTCATATTGAACATGATAAATGCGATCTTTATACGGATAATCAGGCATTGAGCTGGGTTCTGAATCACCCTCACCAACTGGGTAAATTAGGATGTTGGTTTTGCATCTTTCCCGCTTCTGCCTTAAAGTTTTTCATGTACGTGGGGCAGATAATCAAGTGTCCGACACCTTATCGCGTATGTGTGAACCAGAAAATTTTGAGATTGATGAAATTTGTGTGCAAGATGGCATTTTGATCATCATACAAGGTTTTCCTGAGTGTTTTGTAAAATAGCGTGATGCACAGAATGAGGATGCCTGGTGTGTGCAAATTAAGGCGATATTAAGTCCGGTGCCGCAATTCTGTATGTGGAAATAGATGGCGTATTGTATTACAAAATAAAATGGTAGGGCTCGCAAGATTGTGGTGCTTGAGGGTATACGACCTATGTTACTGAAATATTTCCATGATTCAGTATTTGGTGGCCACCTAGGAATAAATAAAACATTTCAAAAATTTGCCTTGCATTTTGCCTGGCTGATTTTAAAAATAGATTTGCGAAATTACGTAAGGACCTGTGACAATTGTCAAAAATGTAAACAGTCGCAGCAGACAAACTTTGGTCAGACTGTAATTCAGGTACCCGAGGGGCCGTGGCAAACAGTTCATCTAGGTGTTTTTGGTCCCCTTGTTAGATCTAGGAAAGGTAATGTGTGTGTTTTGATATTGTTAGACACTTTCACCAAATTCGTAATTTTGCTGTCCCTGCGTAACATGAAAGTCCCTAGTATTGTGAAAGCCTTAGTTTTTGGAGCTCCTGCCAAAGTGCCCGTTATTTCCAGTCGGTGGTATTCAAGAATATTTACTTATGTTGGGCAGTGAAGCACTACACTTTGAGTCCCTATTTTCGCACGAGGAATCAAGTAAAGAGGTTTAATAAAAATTTAAAGGCCTGTTTGGCTATTTTTTATAATCTTGATCAGCCAACCTGGAATAAAGGTTTGAATTTTATTAATTTAGGCTTCAACAGTGCTCTGCATGACTCAACGGAAGTCCTGCCTTCCTTACCTTTCTTGGGTCGACACCTAAGCCATCCTCTTTTGAATGTTTGGGGAATTCCTCCTGTCCCTCCCTCTCTTAGTGATGCTGACCGAGACCAGCTGCTGGGTGACGTGTCCCGGCAACTTGGGGTGGTGAAGCAAGAGGTTGGATCAGGCTAGAGTTCCAGTTCTCTTTAAGTTAGGAGACCTGGTCCTTTGTAGGAATTTTGTTTTGCCTCATATGAGTAGGGACTTGGGCAGTAAATTAATACCTAAATTTGTTGGCCCTTTTAAGATTGCAAAGTTTTTAAATGTTATCACCATCATATTAAAGCACCCCGTTACCACTCATGTATTTCGCAAAGCACATGTGTAACAGTTAAAGCGCTATGTGTTGCGCCAGTGAACATCTATTGAAGAGTGAGTGAAGAGATTTAGACGACTCTTAACATTGAGGTCTTGAGAGGAACATTTAATGTTTGAGTCATCGTTAGGAGTATTTATAAACATGTGTTGTTCTGTACTTTGTTTTTTTATTGATTTCTAGTTTTGTAATTCTTGGTTTAGTTTGTATGTCCCCTCCTATTTTCTCCGTCCATGCTGTGCCAGACTGCCTTGGTCGATGTGAGCGGCTCGGAGAGGTCTATGCCTCCCTTCTCGATCATCTTGTGTAGCTGGAACCTGGAAGCTGATGAGCTGTCTGCAAGTCTTTGCCCTGTTGTTCGCCCGGCTGCAACCCACCTTACACTCCAGCCAGAGAAGAGAGATACGCCGCAGACGTTGGGATGCCCTGTATGCACTGTTCTTCCAGTGTCTCTTCATGATATCTTTCACACTTGTGTTTGCTGCTAGTGATTCTTCAATGTGTTACTGTTGGGTACTTGAGTAAGTGTGTTACCGGTCAGGGCATTTTTAAAGGTGGAGGTTGTGCCGCTGGCGCTTTCTGGTTTGTGTTGCTACTGCCATCCACAATCGTGGAGCTGGGGTGGGTCACGGTTGTCCATCCTTACTCCTAGCTCCTACCTCTTACTCTCCCCTCCTGCCCCTAGAATGCGCATCATGTGGGTTCACCAGCCTTATGCATGTGTGTCTATACATATATATATATATATATGACTGCGAGTACTGTCTTTAAGTGCGGCTTTGGGGGTGCTGCCTTTATACAGGTGAGTCATGAACTGCTGCTTTTGATGCTTAGTATTTAGTGGTGCAAGGCTAGGGACTTTGCTGTTTCGCTTTTCTTACTCTAAATTAATGTTTTGGTCTGTCATTCAAAATTTTGTTTGGGTTAATTTTAAGAGTTGCAATGGCAATGTGTATTCTTTAAGCGTTTTGCACACTAAAGTATAACTTGGTTGCCCTTTAAATTTAATAGTGTTGAATGGTTTTATCGAGATTTTGGGGGCAGTCTCAAATTGGCAGTTCTTCATTGCCCCAATGATTATTAAAGCATTATTTTAGGCAGTTAACTGAGAGGAGTACTCTTAAGTTCAAAGCACAATTTGGTCACGCTTACTGAAGTGTGGTCAGGAGTTTTGGCATTTAATTGCCTGGTACTACGAACATTATTTTAAGGTGTTTGTCGTTTGATGTTCAATGAATCACTCTAGGAGCAGCTCACTGCCTTGGCATCAAGAATTGTAGTTTATTTTTGGTGGTCTGTTGAAAGTAATAATTGCTATTTTAATGTATTTTTTAAGATTTTCCTAGCCCTAATATAGGATGCTTATTACATTGAATGTTGTGTAAATTTAATTGTAAGGGTTTTCAATAATTTTAGAGTTTTGCTGCTGTTTGTTATTTTCAATACTACCTACTTTATGTGTCTGTAGTGTAGCCTTTGGTGGGCCATTGTGTCGCCCAACACTTCAAGCATAGTTATTATGGGTTATGAGGCCTCTGGAGATCCGTTTGGCTATTTTATGTTATCGTTTGCAATGAATGTAATAATGTGTGCATTTTTATCCCTTAGTATGTTATGCATGATCAAGTCTATGTGGGTTTTACTGGTCAGCCCTATACACTGATGCCCACTGGGAGATTTTTGTTATTTACGCACGCCTTAATTGTATTCTATTTTTTTTTTTTTGGGCTCAAATAAATAATGTTGAAATGCGTAAAATCTTGTTATTTGTGAAGTACTGTATGCTCAGTGTGTCACATGTTAGCTTGTTCTTATTTTTAGGAGATGTAACCATTAAAATTTGAGATTGTGAAACTATCAACTTGAATAGAAAGTAATTGTGTTTGACACATTTCTGTCAAACTGCCATTTTATGTATTTAATTGGCTAGATCTGTGGATAGAGAGTAGTATGGTTTATCAAGACACAAAATAAAATCACCTAAGAGAACATGAATTATTACTAAGATAGAAATTACAAATGTTTGGATATAACATGTAAATTAAAGTTAAATTAGATTTACAAACTAACTGAAATTTTAATAACATACTGGAATGTGAAACAGCTACGGTCTATGACACTAGGATTATAGAAAAAATCTCATGAACTACACATACACATATCTGTGCTATCACCATTTGTGCGATTGATTCAATAAATTGATTGTAAAATTATGATACACCTGTTTTGTAAAATGGATTTAAAAAATCACTCACTAGAACAATAAAAAAATACTACAAACTAAAAACTGTACGAGGAAAAAATGTCTGGCATAATTAATAGGTTAAATGCTGTCAGTAATAACAAATGTTGCATTAGTGGATTGCGATGTGGCAAATGGTTTCATAATTCATCATGTGAACTGCTTGTGTTCCTCTCTGGTGGGAATGCCCAAAATGTGGTTGGCAAAGCTCGCACATCACGTGCTCGCTTTACAAAAGCAGAAAACGAAGAGATACAGTTTCCAATAAAATGGTTTGCTGAACCAAGTATTGCCAGTTCAATGTGTGGGTTTGGAGGCTCCAATTTGATTACTTCCACCTGAAAATATTACAATGTCTTTGTGAAAAGCAGTTTTAACAATACAATTTACATACTGTAAGATTACACTCTTAAATTGCAGACAATATTTTATAGGTATAGGTAGATCTTAACGTCTCACAGACAGCGAGTTCATTAGATATGGAGCTAGTTGCTCAGAGAAACAGGAATAGAGAAGGAATCGGCCATGGCCTGTAATAAGGAACCATCCCAGCATTCACCTGGAGTGATTTTGGAAAACCATTGAAAAAAGACATCAGGAGAGCTAGATCAGGAATTGAACACCTGGGTCTTTCCAAATGGAAGTCCAGTGGTTTTACCACTGTGCTACCTTATTTGTTGACAGTATTTGAATTTCCCACAATGATGGCTACAGAACCCAGGCTGTGGGTAGGTAAGGTAAACTCCCTTCATCCACCACCCCAAGAGATGATAACATTTTTTAAATTTATTAACATCCCTGCTTTTATGACTTATGGTTAACAAAGAGCTGCTTAAGACCTAAAAAAATAAACCTATATGTTACATATAAAAACAACACTTACCCTGGACATAAACCAAAAAATATATTTTCTGAGGTTTGTCTTACCTACTCTGATTACAAAGGATGTCCAACATAAATTATGTGTAGTGACAACAGGATTACAAACACTTTATTCAAGTTTGTAATCAAAAATTTACTGCAATGCATAAAATACTCTAGCAAGAATAATTAAAAGCCGCTGAAGTAAACACCATCCATACTGCATACACAGCAATCACAATACATTCTAGTTCAAACATATCAAGCATTTTTTATTAGATACCATGAAATATTATGTTATTACCAACAAACTAATTTAAAAGTGATGTTAAAAAAAAACTAATAACACATATTGTGGTGTGAATCTTGTGATGTTGGCAATTTATATTTATTTGGGAAAAATCATCAAAAATAAAATGGAAAGAACAAAACGTGTCAACTTGTGGGAATTCTGATGCAGTTTCCACTTTGCAACACAATGCAAGATGACCAAGTATTTGTGCCAAAATGAAATATAAAGAGCCAAGTTAGATATTCCAGTTGGTATAGGATGTAATGCAAAGTGGAAATTGGAAGCAGCAGCATGGTAGAGAAATGGTACCCAACACCCTGAGCCAAACACAAAAATACATTGCCTATATTGACTTAAATAAAAGGGCCAACATAATTACACATACCGCCATTCTCTTGAGCGCTTCTCTCAAGTCAGGAATCATGTGGTTACCGTCTGACGCCACAAATAAGGACTTGACATCCTTCACATAACGCAACGTTCTCTTCAGCTGACGAATAACACTGTCCTTACTGGGCAGGCACATTTCTGGAGTGGTCACGCCTCGCTCATTGCGGTAACCCAGACATTGAGGGGCAGCAAACAGGTTGGGACTGTGATGCACGTGCTCGCAAGCTCGCACCTGCACATCAAGTGTACTGGTGTTAGTACTGCACTCAACAACACACACACTACAGTGTCGCACAGTCAAACCGAATGGGATTGCACAGCATGCATACCGTGTATGTTATTCTTAAAACAAAATATTGTGATGCAAAAAGCAGAGGAGGAGATTAAAAGAATTTAATCACACTTATTGTATTCACTTGACATCCTGGATTCGTGAAAACTTACAAATGAACCACTGTACTACACACAACATGAAGATAAAGTAATGCTGAATCTGGTCAACATTACTAAACCAGAAAGGTCAAGGATGAATTTCAACTTGTTCTCATGGTGTAAATTTTTAGGCACTCCTCAAGTAAAAGGATGTTGTTCAAGAAGTTGTGCTGGTTATTCAGTCAGAAAGTTGGAAGAAACAGGTGGTGTTACCCTCTTGGGCATCATAGATGGGCACGGCACAGTGTCGTGACCACCATTCAAACTTCCTGTCCAACTAAAAACAAAATTTTCTTAAACATGCACAGAATTATTCGTTTGGCTGCATTTTACTTGGTACTTTCTCTAAGACACAACTCTTAAACAGCTTTGATTTCTAGTTATGAACTGCAAACAAAGTCAATCTCCGAGAGCAGTCTAATAAAAATTTATTAAATGTCTACTCTTACACAACATAATGACAAAACTGTAGCAGAACTAAATCAAAAACTAAATTAACCCTTATTTTAAAAACCTAAAATTAAAAAAAAAAAAAAAAAAAAAA
>NQII01003842.1:60371-108733 GCA_002778355.1 Clitarchus hookeri | reverse complement strand
GGGGGGGGGGGAGAAGTAGCAGTCAATGTCAACAACGCTTTGCTGCCTTGAGCTGTCAATTCTCAGAAAGGTCATGCTTTGCTGAATAGCATGGAAACAGGGATGCTGAATGTGAATTTAATGTTCAAGAGAAAAGTGTGTGATAGTGGTGAAATATGAAGGAACAGTTGCATTTTTATCCAATTTTTTAAATTTATTTTTGTGACCTTTTCATTGAAAATTTTTCTGTGATGTAGAATAGAACAACTTTGCTGAGTTCTATTACACTGCTACATTTTTCACTTGGTAAGGTAGTAATTTGTAGCCTTTTTTTTATTAGTTTTTATGTAAATTTTTGAACACGCTAAATGACTTTACATTTGCTGATGGGCATTAATGTTGTTTTGTAAGGTGATAGGACACGTGGCCGAAGGAGACGAAACTGTAATACGGGCCATCCGTCTTCACACTTCAGGACCTTGCTATGTTTTTGTTGAAATTAGGACGTTCTGCCTTTCTCACACCCAGAACAGTCTGCCCCCTTTCCTCCCTCGGTGTGTGTCATCAGTGGCGAATAGATTCTTAACTCACAGCCCCTCTTCCACTCATAAACATTTGGTTGAGAAAGTCAGAAAGGGGAGTGAGGATCGTAGTTTGAATGGATGACTGCCGTCTGGCTTAGGGTAGATACAAACACACAGCGGTATGGTGCGGCTGCAAGCGTGCAGGGTTTGTCACAAGTGAGCCACAGTGACATTATTTACATTTAAACTTAATATTCTATCATAGCAAGTGACAACCAAGAGAAACTTGTTATAAACAAGTATATTTATGTTTTATTTCATACACAACATAATGTTGAATTAAAGAAAAATTTTTCCAGACTTTATTACAAAATGTTTGCATCCCACTTTCTTGGCCTAAAATGTGATCACATAAGTACCAACATTATGTGAGTAAATATGGTAACATGAATTTTGCTGGTGCGGTACCAGTACCTAAACATGACCTATGTGTAAGTAGGAACTTGCCCGTCCTTGACAGAAGCTAGTGTATAAATGACTTTACAGGCATGTTCACTAGTGCGTGCTTGTGTCATCAAACTTCACTTATGACATCACTATTGCTCTTTGCTTTTGATTATTCACCTGGTAATTTTGAAGTACGAGAGATAGATTTGTTTGTGTTACATAGTTCCAAGTATTACTCATTTAATTTTTCCGACTGCTACGTTTCTCATACTCTACTGGATGGTGCATTTGCACCATCCCAAGATGCATCAGTCTTAGGCTCACCTCCTTACTGGTCGGTCACACTGGGACCTTGTCCTGTTTCTATTCTGAGTCCTTAAATAATTTATTATGGGTAAATTCTGCCCATGTAATCACATATCACAATTGTGCTTTGGGATCTACAAGCTCCAAGGTACCCTCACCTAATCCACCTTGCAGCTTTCATCCATGCAACTTGTGTCAATAGAGTTATGTGTTAATGACGTCCAGTTTAATTTTTGTGATAAATTAACTAACTGGACTTCATTTGTACAGTGCCTTACATGTTGTCCTTTCGTGGTCACCTAATGGCTACAGGTAAATTGAGCCTATACACCAGGATAATTAAAGGCTCACTTTGTCAACAAGAATTCTTAAAAACTAAAATGTTATATACTTCAAAGCTACTATTTTTTTGGCCGGGCCTCAGCAAACATACAGGATACATACCGAGGCCTTTAGGCTGAAAACAACAGCCCTATCATTGCTACAACTTGGTATTGTTTTACAATTTACAGTATATTCTTTAACACTTTACTACCAAGTTCCTACCTAATTTGTTGCTACAGATTCTACATCACTTTGAATTCCGAGCTATAATTGCTAAATATTCCACTTACTGAGATAAAGAAAACTCTATTCAGAAATTTGGGAAATTTCTAAGCTGCTTCCAAAGCTGTTAATGGGACGTATTCCCACTAACCTGTCACTACAAGATAAGTACCGTAAGTGAGGATCACTTTGTGAGACAAAAATGACATTTAAATGTCCCTCTATTTCAGTGCGATGTTTCAGATATTCAGTGGTGCCAACTAAAGATTGAACCACTGAACATTACAAATAACCTCTTTGAAATGGAAGGAAATGTAAATAACAGTGAAAAATTCTGTGTCGCAAAGTCACCCACCATGTCCAAAGTTACTCCCGCTCACGGGTATTGTTTATTTGGTTATGTAATTGTTTCAGAGAATTCTGCATTTTCAAATCATCTGGCTACACCAAATTTACTCAGCAATATATGCCACCAAATTTGTTCATTATAAAACAATACACCATAACTTAAAAACACCTGACATACCAACAAATTTCAATAGCGCCTAGTGGCGTAGAACCTGATGGACATATAGTCTGTTATGTTAGATCTCCAGCATTACAAGTCTTAATAAGAATGTGGTAGTAATTTTCAATAAACAGCATGTTTAAATCCTACTGAAGTGTGATGTCTTTATTCTAAAAATAATACTGCTCAGTTTAAAAATGTTATAGTTTTAAACAAAGCTTTTGAACACAATCCCTAGGTGCTGACTTATTGTTCCTAGAGGTGGGGCAAGTATCAATCTTTACATAACCATGCCTGCATTAATTTAATATTCTCTCTTCCTTGCTCTCACACACACGCAAGTGTGCACGCATGCACACACACACTGTGTGTGTTTTGTGTTTGTGCATGAGGTTATCCACAAATGTAAGAGTTTTTCATATAGGCTAAGGTTTTTAACAATTTAAATATAGTTTTGAAAATTTAAATAAAATAATTTTTACATAAATAATGTTGTTTTTGGTTGTGTAACTACATACCTTTCATATATTAAAAGCATGTGTTAGTGGGGGGAGGAAGGGGGGGGGGAGTTTATGCTCCTGCTAGCTGAAAAATGGAGGGGTAAGATGACCACCCCACTCTTGCCCCCCTCCCCCTGTACTCAGCACCAATGACACTAGCAATTATGGAACAAAAATATCAGCATATTAACTATAAGAGCTGGGCCCCTCCTGAAGCTCACCTCTTACTCTGATGGCAGTTCATGAATAAAGATGTGAAATGTGATGTGATAAACATTGTTTAAATAATATGGACTGGTTTCTATAAGATTCTCACTATCTTGACATTTTCTTGTATTTTGCTGTTGGTTTTGGTGAATTATTCAGATTTTTCACCCATGCAAATAAGTGTTCTGCACCATTCCCGAAAGGAAAACAAAGTAAAGATCCTGGTCAAGATCAGGGTCAAACTGGGTTCTCCAAAAGGGCACAGCTCTTGGATTTTCTACAGGCGCAAAATATTTCGACAAAATAAGGAGATATTAACCATGTAGATTTTATAAATCCTAAAAACACCAATTAATTTAACAAACACCTGACTATTTCAAAATCTTTGAGAAAACATCTACTGTAATTATATTTACAGTACACCTAGGCCTACGTTAGTTTTATTATTGTTTAGTTATTTATATGAGACTACAATTAATCTATCAAGGTGTTTAAAAAGCAATAGAAATACTGATATAACCAAAGATTTTCATCAATAATACACACTAATGGTATTCAAAAGAACTTTTAAAATATATTTTGATATCTTTTACATAGTGAATAATTCTGGAATTGCATTTGGAATTTGGAAAATATTAATTTTTTACTATACTTTCCTGTACCTTGTTCTTTAACTTCCTTTGAATGATTGCAAACTTAAGTTAATTAAATTTGTTGCAACAAATAATTGGAAAGTCCAAGAACATTATAACATCACATAACAAAATTCCTTTCTCTGTTGGAGCAATTAAAAGGCACTTACATGGAAACCCTAAACCACAATGGTGTCAGAATATACAGAATTGCTTGAAAATTCAAAACTTAGGACTATCTAAAATTTTTACAGTGCTAAAATATGTATTTTCATTTCATCACTTTGTTAGCAGAGTTAGTAAGGGGTACTATAATGTAAAATCCACCTCCCGCTTGCAAATTGTGCCAAGTTGGAGTTTTTTTTTTTTTTTTTGGAAATTGCAGCTATACGTGATTAGATTTTTAAAAAACTTTAGTGCTCATGTTTTTTTTTTTCCTTTCAATTTTTGAGTATTTTGACTAATTCTGTATCATGTTTTATGTTTTTTGTTTCGGGAAAACGAAAATGGTATCAGATTTTGCCTAAAAACAATATTTTTCCACTTTTATGTAGATTGTGATTTTATTTTAATGAGAGGAATGAATAAACCACCATAATTATAACAGTCAAGCTTGTTTAAATTATTCACAATGCAATATAATAATGTCACAAAATGGAAATCTGGAAAATATGCTACTACAATGGAACTTTCATGCAGATTTTTTGGTCCCAACGTCTGTTTTACAGCATAAGTACCCCCTTTTTACACTTTCTCCTGCGTTTCGTGGTTTGAACAATTCCCAACGAGCTCGGAAACAGTGGAGAACTGAGAGTCCTTCATATAAACCATACTGATAAATCTTTAAAATGCATGAAGATATATCAGTGGATCTATCTTTTCTTCTCCAAGGTGTCGAAATGCTGTTGTTATATCAATGTCATCAGTGATACTGAGGTACACTGTGATCCATATTTCTTTTGAGAAGCCAAAAAATTTTCCTCCCCAATCTCCACCAGTGAAGGATTGAAGGCCAATGAGCCCTTTATTTTTCTGGTATACTCTCCTTTTCCCATGATAAAATTTATATTACTACTGGTTGAATGTGTTGCAAATATCTCCATTAGCATAATGAATGTGTCTGTATCTGAAGAGTAAATATAAATTTCTTTGTCACAAACACCTTCCCTTGTCAGTAAGTCCAGAATGTGGAGAGGACTCAAGTGTCTGCCTCCTCATGAGTAGGGTAGTTAGGCTAGGGCCAAAAATGGCTGACTTGTTGCTATAGGTTTTGGTCTCAAAGCTAACCACAACCTTCTTTTGCGTAAAAGCAATCTCCTTCAATACAGCTGTCCCAAGGTATTCAGTCAACTGCTGTTTTGTTTCTGTGTGTGATAGAAACATTTTCATTGATACTAATTTGACAACCACTACAACCATCCCATTTATGACACATGCTTTTTTTGTAACACTCTGGCCACCAAGTCCACAAAGTTCTAGCAGCATTTCATTGCTCTCTCTACTTGAACACTTGAAGGTTTCCATCTCTGAAAGAAAATAACTTTTGTCATTTGGTATGTGAAGTGTGCGATTTGATGAAAATAAGGACCTTGGAATGACTGAAAATTCATAGTCATCAATAGCAATTCTGAAATTTGTTGAGAGCTCAGGTCGTGACTCCATTACAATGAATAAAAACGAGCCAAAAGCTTCGTATCTTACTTGAGTTTTACTATCTTATCTCCCAGTTTGAAGTATGACTTAGAGTTGTAACTACTGAATGTTTTGAGCTTCATTTTTTTCATATTATGCCATACAGACATTGTTGATGAATGTGAATGCAGCCGAGCTCTAAAATATTCTTCATACCGAAATTGCCCTTTAATATTACAGTTGAGGATGTCTTCCTTTGCCGATGCTGGCACTGTCATGGATGATGCAATATTCATCAAACTGATATCATTACTGAAAGGGTTGCCATCGCAGCGGTACATAATACTTTCTTTTACTATTTTTGCATTTTGAAAGCTCCTTACAGGCATTGACGTTGTCATTTGATAGTGATTTTTGAGATGTCCCAAGTGTTTATTTTGAAGGAACATGTTCTGAAAGTCTGTAACAATCTGAGATAATTCAAGAGCTATCAAAAAGTAGCGTTCTAGGGCACTTTCATTTTGCGTAATCCCATAAACTCCTCTTCTGTTTTCAGATCTTTAATCTTTTGCTCAAGGTTTTGGTCAACAAAAATGTTAGTGAAAGGAATATGTCATTTCTTGATGAAGTCGCCAGATATTAGAATGCTCCATACATCTGGTTAGGTGGTTTGTAACTACTTATTTTGTGCAATGTATACAGGAATAATTCATGCACAGTATAGTAAGTCATGACCAAAGAAGTACTTGACTTGTTCTTCTAGTGATGCAATATGTAATTCCCAGTCACCTTGGTGTGTTGCATGAATAAATCGTAGTAGACATCCAAACTGTTTCATGTATTGGAGGAAGAAATTAGCTGTTTCTCCTGTGCAGTTATCCATGTGCTTCTAGCAGATGTCCCCAAGTGATTCCCTGATTTCTTCAAATTCATTGAGTGCTCCGATATCTTCTGCATGAAGCTTTTCTCGCATTGACTGATATTTACACTTAAGAGCCAAAAAAACTGGTACACCTACCTAATATTGTGTAGGGCCCCCGCGAGTACGCAGAAGTGCCGCAAGACGATGTGGCATGGACTCGACTAATGTCTGAACGTATGCAGGAGGCAATTCACACCATGAATCCTGCAGGGCAGTCCACAAATCCATAGGAGTACGAGGCGGTGGAGATCTCTTCTAAACAGCACGTTGCAAGGCATCGCAGATATGCTCAATAATGTTCATGTCTGGTGATTTAGGTGTCCAATGGAAATGTCTAAAGTCAGAAGCGTGTTCTGGAGCCACTCGGTAGCAACTCTCGACGTGTGAGGTATCGCATTGTCCTGCTGGAATTGTCCACGTCCATCGGAATTCACAATGGACATGAATGAGTACAGATGATCGAACAGGATGCTTACGCATCTGTCACCTGTCAGAGTCATATCTAAACGTATCAGGGGTCCCATTTCACACCAACTGCACACGCCCCATACCATGACAGAGCCTCCACCAGCTTGAACAGTCCCCTAATGACATGTAGGGTCCACGGATTCATGAGGATGTCTCCATACCCGTACACATCCATCCGCCCAATACAATTGGAAACGAGACTCGTCAGACCAGGCAACGTGTTTCCAGTCATCAACAGTCTAATGGCGGTGTTGGCGGGCCCAAGCGAGGCGTAAAGCTTTGTGTCGTTCAGTCAACTACGGTACACGAGTGGGCCTTCGGCTCCGAAAGCCCATATCAATGATCAGTTGAATAGTTCGCACGCTGGCACTTGTTGATGCCCCAGCATTGAAATCTGCGCCAATTTGAGAAAGGGTTGCACGTCTGTCACGTTTAATGATTCTCGTCAGTCGCCGTATGTCCCGTTTTTTCACAATCTTTTTCCGGCCGCAGCAATGTCGAAGATTTGATGTTTTACCGGATTCCCGATATTCACGGTACACTCGTGAAATGGTCGTATGCAAAAATGCAAATTGTATTGCTACCTTGGAGATGCTATTTCCTATCTCTCGTGAGCCGACTAAACACCACGTTCAAACTCACTTTAATCTTGATAACCTGCCATTGTAGCAGCAGTAACCGATCTAGCAACTTTGCCAGACGCTTGTTGTCTTATAGGCGCTGCCGACCACATCGCGTTACTCTTATTGGTTCCATACCTATGTTGTTTGCATATGGACGCCTATACCAGTTTTTTTGGCTCTCCAGTGTATTTTTCAGTATATTTATATTCAATGTGGCTGGTAGTGTTTCAAACAACAGCTCATACCATGACAAAACTAAAATCATGTGGAATTCTATTCTGCGAATGTAGTGTTTACCTGAGAAAATCTGACGAATAATTGTTGGCTAATACAGGCCATTTTCAATGCATGTGAGATAAAGTTCACTGCCTTTGATGTATTTACCAAGTGCATGCAAAGATGCACAAATGGAGTTCTCCTACTTGTAAAACCCAGTTTGTGTTCCCTGTAGTTTGCTGAAGTTTCAAAGCATGCTCATACAAGTCCATGTCCATTGTAATTATTGCTTTACTAGATGATCCATTGGTTAGTTTTGCAGATTCCTCAGCCATGCACATAGCTGTATATAAGACATTATAAACTGTTGGGAGAACTCTTTCAGTGGAGCAACTGCAGCACTGTTAGTTTTCTTCAATGTCATCAAAATTGAATTACAAGAAGACAATGTCAGAAATATTGTGGTTTTATCAGTGCAAGTTGTATGTGAGTTTACCTTGGTTGTCACTGCACTGCAATTTGGTACTTCTAAGTCAGCAGATTCCTCTCATGGCAAGTCTTCAGCAATTTTGTCCATAGTTTTTCAAACACTAATAAATTAGTTGCAAACTTATGTAGTGTATTGAGTTGGAGAATTCACCCATGTTGGCACCTCAGGGATGGTAAGGTTTTCCTGCAGCTGAGATTTATGTTCAGCATCTTGCTGATTAACGACGAGTAATGTTCTGTAGAAGTTCTTTGTCCATCTGGAGTGTTATTTGAAAATCTTTATTATCTACAGCAAATGTTACAGGTACATCTTGTTTAATGAATGCGGGCAAGTACATACCCTTAGTTTCAATCTTTCTTTGGGAAGCTGCTGAGGCAATACAGTTTTCAAGTTTTATTGTTGCCTTGTAAGAGGAACCAATACCCATATCTACCATAATTTTTACCAACTGTCTACTTCTGGTTTTTTTTTTTATGAACAACTAATGAAGACTCAACTGCAAGGGGTGTTATATTTTGAGTGGCATGGAACCCTTCACCTGATTTTGACTTTTGTCTTATCTGACTGTCAGTCTTAAAGCAATTGATAACATGCTGACTAATCATCCTCAATAGCCTTTCAACTTCATTAAATGTTTTTACTGTAATAGGAGGTTTTCAGTCATTAAATGCACCCTGGAATTTCCAATTACTACTGTTACTTATATTTTTTCTCAAAAAAACTGTTGTTTATGATAGAATTCCAATATCCTCTTCACAGTCAGCAGCATCACATAAATCTGCCACAATTTCAGAAATCGTTTGTTTTCGCACAATACTTAGACTTTCGTTTGCTCTGGGAGATTTAATGAATTCTGCTTTTGAGATCTGGTTGGCTATCGGGTATTTCAAATGTTTTTTGTAAACATTGTTTTCTATTTGAATTCCATTCTTTGACAGCAATATTTTATACTGTTCATTAAAATCGTTGAGAGTTGCAGTTTCACCAGCAGAAAGATTACACTTCACTATGTTCACTATATATGTCAGCCATATAGTACCTCCTTTTGACAGCTTTTTCAATGTTAGTCCTAACTTCATTTCTCTCACAAAGTCGTTTCTCATGCCTAGGGCAGTAATGGTGATATACTATATTAGAAGCAACACAATTGGGTGGTACATTTATCATTTAAAGTTCTGCTCTAATTGTACTGCTTTAAGTGGTTTATTTGATGAACAAACAATTCTCTCCCTTTGATTCTGTTGAAACAAAAAAAAATTCCCCATACTCCGGCTCTGAGCATTCAAACACACAATGTTTGGTTTTTGTTGTGGTTTTAATGTTTCTTTTTACCTCGCTACCTCCAGGACGGTTCAATGATGTAGAGGGGTGCCCATGTTTTGGTGGTTCATGTACTTCTGCACATGCATATCTTTTCTTTGCATTTTCAAGTTTTTTGCTGTGAACAATATCTTTGTAACACTGGTTATGATAATGTATCCAACGATATTCATATTCATCTTCTGATAAGGAAGTTACTATTTCACAAAGTGGTGCGAACTGACACTCTCCAAACTCAGTTCATTTGAAGGCATACTCTTTCAGTTTCTTGAGACCTTCTTGCGTTGGATTTTTACACAATCCTTTATCACTTAAGCACACAATACAATTCATGTTTAACAGTTGCTGACATCACATGATGAGCTTAATAGAATTTTGCTTAATGTTGGCATAAACCTGCAACAGATATTACAGATACATTAGTTATCAATATCGCTTCATTAATTTAATTTTTTTTAATAAGCATGCATTAGCTTTGGATAATTATTGCATTTCTGTCTTTCGTAACGATTCATTGATATTTTCTCGTCCGAAAACTGACTGTCAAAAGACATTAAATGTACATTTAACGTGAGCCAAACTCACGGGTCTGTGCAACCGTTCCCTGCACCGTAGAACAGCAGCAGCCCCGACTGAGCACTGTGCCGATGACACAAACATCGAGAGTGGCCGTCAGCAACAGTATCTCGACGGTGTTTGGGAAAGCATCCACTTTGCCCAACACTGTGCGAGTCAGCTGACGGTCCCACTTTGATCTGAACACGTAGGCGACACCAGGACAGCTTAGTGGTTTGGATCCCAATCTACCGGCATGTGTGCTCACACTCAGTGCTGTGCCATCAGGGAATAGCATGCGAAGGCGACACCAAGTTTTGTAGCGCTCATGATCAGGGTGCGTACAAACAACCAACGCCATTACGTAACATCAGTGTTCCAAGAGTCAATGGCCCCAAAGAGCAGAGCCTAAATTAATACCATTTTACCCCAAGTATACACCACGTGTGTAAAATGTGTTTTAACCTAATTCCAAATCATATCAACAGTGAAGTACGACGACTTCCTACTTGCGACACGGGCTTCACCAGTGCCAACCTAAGTTTAGCCCCTAATGGCATCACCTGACTGGGGGCACATCAATTTATATATTTTTCTTTATGTGTAGTGAACGTAGAAGTGTATATGTATCATTTTTCAGCAGTCACAGGTTTACGGACTTGATAGACATGTTTCCAGCACTACGTGCACATAAACTTAACAACGTAAAAGTGCGTTGTCATTAATAATTTGAAATGATGCAATATTCTTAATTTTTTGGGACACGGGTGTAAAATTATTTTGTGTGTATAAAGCTTTGGAAAGCTTCGTAATATTTTTATCGGATATTCAAAATTAAAGCCGTGGTGGCTAGTTTCTAGTTTGTTTATCGAGCAGACGTGTGCTATTGTAGGTTATCGGGTGGACGGTTACAGTTTTCGTTTCGAACTTTGGAGTTTTGGTAAGCGTCAGCATTAATTAGATTTTCAGGCGACGTCGACAAGTTTTAGTTCCTCCGGCGCAGTGTTATTGTACGAGAGGTTCGTTTATGTTGACGGCGAAGTTTGTTTATGTTGACGACGCAGTATTAGTTCCTGTGGCGTAGTTACGATAACGTGTTGAGAGTGTGCGTGGCCAGGCCCTTATCTCAGGAGAGGGGGGTGAGAGGCAAGAACAAAAGACGCGTCTGTCTGTCGCCCTTCCAGCAGTTTCGTCAGTCGTCGGAAGGAGTGCTTCAGAGTCAGTCGGCGGCGAGGGCTGTTAGAGCAGTTTCTTCAACACTGCACTTCAAGTCAGTCGTCAGAAGCATTATACAATGCTAGTCTAGGTCGCGTCGTGTGTGAGGATAACCCCCACATTGGCCACTAGACTTTTTCTCTTTATATTTCTTTTGATGCAAGTTTTGAGACAGTAAAATCTGTAAACTATGTTGGCGCTGTTTCTGTACTTTTATAATTATCTGCGAGAGGTTCGTACTCTGCATACTGAAACTCCGTCTGTGAACTGTGAAACTGCAATAGTTAAATAAACATATATAACAAAATACTCTGGAACTTTATTTCTTAATCAATCTGCGTCAATTGTAATTGTACTGAGTCTCGTGTTTCTACCTTGAGCTAGTTGTGGCAAAGTAACATTCGGAAGTGTATGCGACGAACGTTACAAAATGGCATCTAACTGTAGGGCTGCAATATTTTAAATATGGCTTAACGAACATTGGCCGAACGTTACAAATTCAGTAGCATGTGTAGTTTGTAGGACATGTAACTTTTTGTAAGGGCCTATGTCAAGTCTGAAATCAGCTAAGAGAATTTTCCCACTCATTCAATGTAACAATTAAGGGCCTAACCCTATTTGCACTTTTCTTTTACGCTCATATCTTCAAGGCAAGTAGCCGGAAAGACGTCGGCAGCCATTTAGTCTGAAGCTGGCATTCATCAGAGCAGACCATGCGGTTTGTGACTCCCGGGCACTTCAACAACTTCTTTGTCTACCATTACGAACAATAGTTTTATTGCTTTATATCAACTGGAACATTAATTTAAGTTAACTTCATCACCCGGGAGGAGCGCCTCTCCACCTCCTGTAGACTCAAGGCCCCAGGAGTGTAACTTCATAGCGTAAATCCGTAGAGCACACACTCATTTTCCCACATTAGCCCCCGATGGGCTTAGTGCATCGGATCCGTTTCAAGACGTGAGCATCGTCAGCACGGTTTGTATTGTGTTAGAATGTTAATAAATTACTTCAAACCCCAAGTCACACATTTTGATATGCAGGCCTTTCCTCTTAAAGGCATTTAGGGACCTGGACCTCACCAACCAGCCATTTTCAGGGTTTTAAGTGTTTTTCATTGTAATATGTACTTTTACCAGTGTTTAATTGGCGCGTGGAGTGGCCTTACAACTCTGCATTTAACAAACTTCATACCAGCATAACTGTCCACCTCACAACGGGCACCTGCGGCGGTACTGGGCCGACCGCTACTGCCCACGGCTAGCAGCCAATCGCACCGTAAATAATACATCTTCAATTGAGACATAGCGGATCGGGAGAACAGCCTAGCCACCTGGGTGATTCGGCCACGACCCACAACAGCAGAGTAGCCGGTAAGAAATCAACAAGACGTCTCTTACCATTCTCCAATCCCGACCTCACGTCATATTCCTAAAACGTAAAAAGATAATACACTTCAGCTATATTTTGGCTGACTATTGCTCATAAATCTACAAGTACTGCTTTTATGCAAAATCTGATTCTGTATTCATTTAAACCTTAGCAAAATACATATAAAATTTTACAGAAATTGCCAAAATACTCAGAAGTATTAAAAAATAGGGAAAATTTCCATATTTGACTTTGCGTTGAAAACAATATGTCATCACCGAATAAGAAAAATGAGCACCAAACTTATTTTCAATATAGGAACCTTCAACTATAATATCCAAGAGAAAATAAAACTTGGCACAATTAGCCAGCGGGAGCCATTAGGAGCTCCTACTAAATCTGTTGATAACCAATCATTGTCAACTACAAGCTTGTCACTGTTGCGGATTTATAGCAGAACAACCTTTGCAGTATGAGCCTTTAACATTTTACCCCAATATATGTCCTCTATGTAGACAGTTATCTTGGAGAATAATAAATATATGAGCATGTTTCCTTCACAAAATGTTAACAGCAAATATTAACATTTAATGGTGCCAAAACCTGGAAAAGTAAGGGAAATTCACGTCACGACACGAATCAAGAGAATTTTCAATCTATTTTCGTGTTATCCAAAGCTGAATCACTTCAACATATTTAGTAGTTTGTAGCAGTAAAACATACATAATATTTGTTATAAATTACTAGTGACATATATAAAACACGAATATCAGTTACTAAAGATGGAAATACCACAATTAAAAAAATTAAAATGAAAACGCAAAACTCAGTGTTCTAACAATACACATTCTGTCAATTGTGTAAATGAGTTTATTGACACCGTGATGATGGACAAAAGAGAGTATCTATCAAGTAGTTTACAAGAAAGTTTTCAAAATTTAACTCTTGTAGACGATACCATTCACGATTTGATTGATGATTCTGAATACGATACAGACATAAACATTTATAACAAATATATTGAAAACACAAAGGGTGCACTTCACAAAGCTAAAATACTCCTTGTAAAGAAAAACATCAAAACCAATTTACATGATACAGATCTGCGATCAACCCAACCAGTGATTACACCCAAAGTGAAACTTCCCACTATTAAATTAGAATCTTTTACGGGAGATATTGAAACATGAACATGCTTCTGGGAACAGTTCGAGTTGTCAGTAGATAAGAATTTATTTGTAGCCACGATCAACAAACAAGTATTTATTCGCGGATACCTAGACGACGAACCAAAACATTTAGTAGACGGTATAGCGATAACAACTGACACATACGAACAAACAAAGAATATTCTCAAATCACGTTATGGTGATAAAAATAGGATCATTCAAGTACATCTAGATTACTTGGAACATTTACAACCAACACTTTCTGACACACCGGAGGACCTGAACAACACATGTATAGAGTGTCAATGACAGATTTGAGTACTTACAGCACTAGGGGAAGATGTGAATGTATATGGAAAATTACTGGCACCTAAGCTCCTTCGAGCCCTTCCGGATGACCTCTGTCGTCGTTGGTTTATTCATGCAAAAATACCAAACATTCAAGAAGGTAACCCATTATGTTCAAGAAGGTAACCTATCATGCTTGATAGATTTCATAAAAGAAGAAGTAGAAAGCGCTTTAACTACCCAGAAAATATGAGGAAATTATTTTCTGACAGCTGCTTACACGCCACTCATTCGAATACTAGGTCTATATCTAATAAATTTAAACCAAAGAACAAAGAAATCCTAAATCCATTTTGCATATTCTGTGAGAACCAAGGACACTGGGGCCAAGATTGCCAACAAATAAAAAATAACCAGGACAGAATTGATAAATTCAAAAATGTAAGCAGATGTTTCTTATGTCTTAACGAGGCCACAACGTTCGAAAGTGCAACAAACTAGGTAAAGCCTCGTACATAAGGTGTAAGAAACAACAACACCATATATCAATCTGCAGTGAAGATACCTCACTATCAACCTCTGTAGGCAAAATTGACGTCAAAACTCCGAATTTTACTTATTTTCAGACTACTCGAGTGTGGATAACGGGACCTACTAGAAGAAGTAAACTTGTAAGATGCATCCTAGATGCTGGTAGCCAATTCAGTTTCATCAACTCCTCCTTGGTCGATTCATTACAACTCCAGGTCACTGACAACCAAACATTGATAGTGAGCACATTTGAATCAACCTCAATTACTTCAAGTCCCCGATGGCGAATCAACTTTAATGTTAAAGGTTTTTGCACAAATGCCACCCTCATAGATACAGCCTACGAAAGTATCAATACATACTAACCTCACCCAGCTATACTACAAGATATTAATGTTTTAATATTTACTAGTAAAATAAAATTAGCAGATCCTAAAGACAGTTTATCTGAACAATCCACTGAAATCCTTATTGGCGGAAACTAATATTGGAAAATAGTGAAGACTGAGCAGCTAATCAGAGTCTCGCCATCCTAAGTCCTACTTCCAACAATCTTTGGATGGATCCTTAGTGGAAACAGATCCACCACTACTGTGAACCAAGTAACAGTTCAGCACATCTCACTTTCCAATGATAAGAGGTTTGATAGTATTACACACCTATCCAATGAAACAATACGCCACATGTGTGTAGATTTGTTGTCTTCAGTACAGTAAGTGATGAACGGATGGTGTTTTGTCAGCAATGCATTAGAAGCAGTCACTTTTCAAAGAATGCACATTGGTTTATCGTGTTGAAACAGATTATTGCGATGTTTACAGAATACGTTGGTACGTGAAAATTGTATCCTTAGTAACACACATCTGCCTCGCTTCGAGCCATTGTGTTTCTTCATGTAACATAACAATACAGTCACCGCTTACTGTATTGACAAAAATAAATCAACGGTCACATGCTGTTTTATAGCGATTTTCTATTTTTGCGCTGCTGATTGGTGCAGGCTAACAATGGCGTTGAATGTTCAGCTAACAGACGAGGTGCCATAAGGAGTACGTACGTACATGGCACGGAACTCTGCTACACAAGAGACAATTATTTTACAGCAGAGCAGATGTTTTGTTAGATGGGTAGTATTTGGTGCAGGTTGCGTAGATACAGAAAAATAGGTGCAGAAGACTCACCCGGTATAACTATGTTACAATCTTCCAATAGCTCATTAATTAAAACATTCACTTAAAGTATTTTCTTTTTCAATATTCACAATCATTATATCTCTATGTTATAATATTACAATAATTCATTCATTAAAACATTTACTTAAAGTTTTTTTCATCAAGTTGAAAAAATATTTATATTTCGGGTTTTCAAAAAAATTATTTGTTCTTACTAATTTAATACAGTTTGTGTTTCATCTATTATTATTATTATTACTATGATTTCTATGACCTGATAATAGTAAGAGATATTTTCCTTTATATAAAAAAATACATTTTCTAATACCTTTATAAGTTATGTGGCTGACATGTAACTTTTGACAATTTTGTTGGTGTACACTATCATAATAGCATATAACAACTAACCTAATACTTATACATTTTTATTTACGTTTTGTTTCCAGTTTTACTATGATTTTTCCATGAACAATTTCTCTACGGTTATTTAACTTTAAACTCTATACTATCTTTAGTAACCTATACTCTTTGCCTTTTTTAATTTTTTTCTGCACATTTTTTTCAGTTGTTTGCTTATTAACAAAGACATTAATTTTATTTATAACAAAATTTTTTCTTAAACAAATTATTTATATTACCTTATGCATTTACAATTTTTTTCTGAATTAACATCAATATATATATATTAAAAAATTATATAGAATTATTTTCTACACTAATTTGGGTATGTTCTGTCCTTGTTCATTACTTTTCTTTCTCTTCCTTTTGCTTCCTACCATTATTATTTTCTGTCCCCTTTCCCTACCTTTTTTCCTTACCACCTTCCTCATGCAGTACTTAATTATTTTTCTTTTTATTACTGTCTCGACTTAAACACTCTTTTTTTTTCTTTTCTTTACCCTTCTTATCTTTTCCTTACCTACTTCAACAATTTTCTTTCCCCGATTGCCTTATTCTTATTTAAAACTTTTTTTTCTGTTCCTTTGCAATTTTTTCTGTTTTTTTTTTGTGGCTCAATAAAATTTGCTCCTATTGTTTTCTTCAATCTTACTCTATTTTTGAATGTTTTGTTTGGTGTTTCATCTCAACTCCCTCCCCCCTCCAATGATCCTTTCCTTCTTTCTCCTTGTCTAATTGTCCTCACCTTATGTGTACATCCAAAATTTACCCATGCTTTTTTCTTACATTTTGCACCAGTTTTGAATATTTGACTCCGTTGTTTATCTGACTCCCCAGTGATTTCAACATTACTTTACACTCGTGCATGTATTGTTTTGATCCACTATTATTTACAAAAATTTTTCACTTTTATCTTTTCAAAAACCAGATTATCATTTGCTCATAACCTATCTTTATCATCTATACATACGGAACTTTGTTTACTCATTACCTCCTCTTTACAACTCCTTTCCTTGTCTTGTTCATTCACTCTAACCCCATTCTGTTGTTCAAATTTTGTGTCATACTTTATTCCAGTTCTCTATGACTTTGTTCACTAATTTCCAAAATTTTTTTACAAACTATTAAACCTTGTTTTAATTTTTTTTTCTAGGCCCTCACTAACTGTTTGCATTCACTATCATTAGTATTTTTTCCTGCATTGTTTAAATTTTTTCTAAGGTTTGCATTCTTTTCTGCATTGTTTCGATTTTCTCTAAGACCTGCATTTTTTTCTGCATGGCTTCAAGTTTTTCAAATATTAACCCTAATGTTGTCTCCATGGTGTTCCATTAAAACTTAAACCAAATTTTTGTCACAAGGGTACTTACAAACTATTCTCTTCTAAATCTGCAAAACACATAAAAAAAATATTTTTCTTCTTTTTTTAGCTATGTATTCTCGGAATTCCACGATGTCCTGCGTTGAGGAAAATACGTTTATCTTCTGTCAACGTATTTTTGAAGTTCAGGGTGTACGAGAATAATTCAATTAAACTGATTTCAAGGAACCATGTTTGTCTTTGTTCCTTGCCGGACATTCCTGCATCCATAGCCCATGTGGTGTCATCTTTAAAACGTGCTTGTCGTACACTTTCAATTGTACATCATACATTTCCTGTGTTGGATCATTTTCGGGAGATAAACAATAGTTGGCATGACTTCTGACTCAGCCCTCGTATATTAAAAGGTTGCAGGTCCAGGAATGGAGGAGATGCACATTCGCCTCCTAACACGCTCGGTGTCAGATTGACTACCATGGCATGGACCTGCTTGGAGGAGCAGGCAGGTTTGAGCCAAGCATTCAATAAATAGAAAAAACATTTTAAGAAGCAAAGCAATTAAACACGCACTATTGGCACTTGGTAAAAAGACATACAACACCCCTTTCTATAGACTAAACAAACATAATCTCTCTTGCTGGCGATGACGTAGCACGGAAGTGTGATGCGAGAACTAACGGTTAGAAGACATACATACGCAAAATTCAGAATGGGCCCTAAGACAATCCGCTACCCTCGCCAGCGGCAGTTTTATTCGATCAAAAGGCAACGTATAGTCATAAACAGATCTAAGGTCGTATGCGTGGATAATAAATGTCAATTTTTTCACGAAAAGAAAAGCTGCCTTTCCGAGTCCATTGCTTGTTGGATCACGACACACATTAACACTACAATAATTTAAACACTTTTTGTTACATATTTATCTCCTGAGTTTCCAGGATTTGGGAGTGGCAATAGGATGGGTGGTCATGGACGAGTCTCCTTTGCCCGAGCAGGGGTGTAGGGTAGTCATGCTCAATTGTGACAAAAATAAAGTTAGTTGATTGCTCCCCACTATTTTACATTATTGGGCAGTGGCACAATATTGTAGATTTTCCCCCTTCACATTATAAATACTCGTACTTTGCACATACTACATGCACAGGAGTGTAAATGTTGAATGAAGGCGGGCACATGAGGAGTAATTGGATTATGGGAACCACTGTGTCCTACTCGCTACATTCAATTCCCTGGCGGTAGTTTAACTGGGGACTCTTCTTGACGTAATCATCCAGCCCGAATTATCACACCATCAAAAGTTACCTCTTGAGGGCATGAAGGTGGGACAGCCACTTGACTCTGGTGGTGTCATGGAAGTATGCCAGCGGGGTGCACTTCCAACATGCTGCGCCGGTTCTGGAGTGTAGATGAGTTGAGAGATTTGAGCGGCTCGTAACAACGAGGTCTTGAAAGCCGATGAGCATAAAATGAGGTTAAAATGGAGCAGCGCCAGAATGAAAGAGCGGGGGAAACGAGATATCCCTGAGAAAATCCGCAGACCAGCGGCATTGTCCAGCACGATTCTCACTTGCGGAAATCCGGGAGTGACTCGGCCGGTGATTGAACTTCTGCATTCGGGGTGCGGTGAGTCCCCAGTAGAGGGTATATCATAGCTGTGCAGTGGCAGCGGGATAAACGAGCTAAGGGAGGAGGGACGCTGCACACGTCAATGTTTTTAGTTGTTAATTTATAGTAAGAATGAGTATTAAATGTGTTTTAACTCGTCTTTACACTCTGACTATGAGAGGATATACTGACATCACAAGCAAAAGACTAACTAAATGGCCAAGTTAAGTATTAAAAATGCAACCCTGACAAGCCATACATGAGCAGAGCACCATGCCAAAGGCAGTGAAATGCAGACAGATCATCCTTTATTGTTGAACATCCCCATTACTAAAACTGTGTTAATTCTAATTTAAGTCTGCTTTTTCTTACAAGGAAAAACCTCTAAGAGCAAGGGCCTAGACAGAATGTACGTAAATTCATTTACTTGAGAGCGTACCGGCCCAAAGGCCAGTGGGACGGTGAGCCAGTCCGAAGCTTGGTTAAGATAACATTTTACATTCAGTATGTCACACAAGTCACACAAGAAAAATTCTGGTCAATGTGTTGAAGAAATTCAAACAAGGCAGAGATGAATGAGCAATCCAGTTGCATGTCTTGTAATATACAGCAGCAGACTGAAATACTTGCTGTTAAGATTCACTCTTGGGCACAAGTTTAGTGCTTTGTAATTGCAGGTGTCCTGAATGATCTGTCTGCTTGTATGCTAGCAGCCCTATATATTAAAATTCAAATTGGTATTGAAATGATTAATTTCCTTATATCAATTAAAATGACAAACATCACTTACAAACTAATGCAAATAATTTTTTCTGCCTTATTTTATTTGCACTACACATGCAGGTAGTGAAAGCAGCATAATCAATTATGATACTCAATACAGTTTTACTGCATCAGTAAAATTAAAAATCCCTCAAACATCACTAACTGATATTCTGCAAAACATGTCAAGTTTTTCACCAATAATCAATGAAACAGCTACGAGGGCAAATCAATAAATAAGTTACACTTCCACGTTATAGCCATGCATGAAACCACTTATACATAGGCAACACGGCTATGACAACATACAATGTAAGTTCACTTTTCCATATAGTCCCCAAGAGACTGTAAACATTTCTCGGAACGGTCAATCAACTTTTCGATTCCGGATGCGTAGACATCTCCTCCAGCGCTATGTAACCACGCGGCCATAACGTGGAAGTGTAACTTATTTATTGATTTGCCCTCGTACCACATTCAATGGAATCTTTAACACCTAAAAACAGAAACTGATAAATGTTGTATAAATCACTCACTCTGTTTACTCTGTGTAATGACATCAGCCACTAGCTGTACTTAAGGTGGCATCGAAACTGGAGCATGACAACAATCATTCAGGTTAACATCAGTAGTGTAGAGACTTGGAAGAAGGGAGGGAGAGGCAAACTGACCTACCTTCCAAACTTACCCAGTCAATGCCATTCCTTAAGTGAATGCCCACAAATGCTCTTGGAAGTTTCTTTCTGATAAAATCATCTGCCTGATCCTGGATATTTTTTGACCAGACTAAATATTTTTGAAGTGCTTTGTTCTCTTCTTGGATAGGGAAGCTCGCAGGTGCACCGGTGAATGCTAAAACTGTAAAAATCAAGCAATATTACAAGTGTTCACATATAAACATTTATTCTCTTTGTCACTGAAAACAAAATTAAAACAGGTAAATATGTAAAAATCTAGATTTTGAATCCATCTCCATAGTAATAATTAGTAATACTTTTTAAAACTTAATATTTTGGTAAAAATTGACCCTTCAATAGGATACTCTGAATGTTTAGTTACTCCGTGCAGATCAATTTGAGGACTGATGTAAGATACATGAAACTACAAGATCCCCAGTACAAGTGCCATCACATTCACGAGACAAAGTGATATTTCTCCATTTACTGTAGTATACCGTTTTTCCAGTGACAGGTATTATCAATTTAAGTAGATGCAATATGAATAGCTTCTTTCAACTGGTTGGCTGTCTGGCACCTTCTCCTGAACACACGTTCTTTAATAACACTCCACAAAGAGAGAGGTGTACGCAGGTGAGTAGATCCTTTCCCAATCTACGTAATGCCCAGTTTGAAAATATTA
This sequence comes from Clitarchus hookeri, assembly GCA_002778355.1. Lineage (NCBI taxonomy): Eukaryota > Metazoa > Arthropoda > Insecta > Phasmatodea > Phasmatidae > Clitarchus > Clitarchus hookeri. The sequence goes on along the minus strand of NQII01003842.1, from coordinate 87,666 downwards.
TAATTAATTGCTTTTGCCAACCATCATTCTTGAAAGCAATAATATTTATTGATGATAAAAAGTTAAAACAACAGAATATGTTTATATGAGTAAGCTTACCTCACATTTAATAATACACATTATGCTAATTCAGTAAACAATAACAGTGTTTATACATATTTTAAATTCAATAAAGTACATTAAATCTGATATCATGGAAGCTGAGTGGTACTTTCCAGTGCAGGTGGAAGGGGTTAGTTATCCTTTGATGATAATCACTTCGCTGCAGACTAGCTATCACATCTGTCACTCATGTACTTAACAAAATTTATCTAAAATTTCTACTGTTTATGTTTGTGAATTATTTATGTTTCCTGTACATGCATATGTGTTTGTGTGCCGAATTGCTCAATTATATTCTAATCGGAAAATTATAGAAACCTATAATAACAACAAAAAATTAAGGGTAATATTTCTCAGTATTGCTGAAGTATAATTTTGAAGTCTGCACATTACCTATCACCACAAATAATTGTGTTTTCTATTTTCAAGTGATAAATATTTAAAGTCAAAATCTCAGGATTCTCAATTTTCCAATAATACATAGAACCACATCTAATATCCATGACAAGTAGCAAGCAAATTGTGTAACGAATCATGCATACAAGACAGTCGTGGACCAGCATGGTCCAGCAAACCTTCACGTCACTGCACACTACAGCAGCAGTAACCAGCAACCATCAAAAAGAATTTGTCTAGCAGCGTACGCAAAAGAGGGTGACTACCCCTACTTACACAATGATGGGGAACAATTTGACAACCAAATTTACACCATTCCGATTTTCTTCACTCCATCTCAAGTACTTCCTGCAATATTTATATTTATGCATTTGAAAATTTTATTCAACACCACATACCTCCCTTAATATTCACCACATGATAAGTGTTCCCAACGTATACCCCACCTTATTTTCAACAAGGAAACACCTCATGGAGTTTGGCACATGAATTCTGGTCCGTGTGTGTGTGCATGCGTATGCGTGCGTGTGTGTGTATGCATGGGTGTGTGTGTATGTATGTACATGCGCGTGTGAATAAGCTTTAAAATTTATTTGAACATATGAATTAACAGGCAACATGACCATTCTATTTCCAAGCATGCACTTAAATAAATTTTATCGTTTATTACTTATTTTGCTAGTCATAACAACTTAATGATTAACGAACGTGGTAATCCTCACTGGATTGGTCCCTAATTTATGANAATAAGCTTTAAAATTTATTTGAACATATGAATTAACAGGCAACATGACCATTCTATTTCCAAGCATGCACTTAAATCAATTTTATCGTTTATTACTTATTTTGCTAGTCATAACAACTTAATGATTAACGAACGTGGTAATCCTCACTGGATTGGTCCCTAATTTATGAGTACTTCTGCAGCAAAAGAATTATCTTCTCTTCATTCATAACAAACATCTAAAATTACTAAAACTCTATAGTTGATTTCACCACAATGTTGTTTGGTAATAACACAAGCCAAGTGTAACGAACCCCCCTCCATTCTCCCAAATTAAGGTGGAAAAGTTATGCTTCCCCAGGCGATGCTATTCCCAGGGAAGGAAGGGTGGCATCTCCGCGTGCGATGAAAACAAAGGTTCCGGTTGAATTGAGAAATAACTATGGAAAACTAAGTGATTAGTACAAAATACGTGAATGAACCCAGATCGCGACACGGCACGTGTCAACCCCTCTGATCCCCCGAACGATGACTGACTCACTGCGGCATGCGCGGGCACCTATAAGGAAGGCAGCCGTGTGCCCCTAAAATTCTAGATTGTTCTACAATCCAACGTACTTTGCTGTGATGGGATGATGAATCAAAACAATAAAACAATGCTTACAAATCATGGAAACAAACAGAAAACACTCTAACACACCAATATAAAAATTATAAGATTAAAACATAAATTTCTGGAATCTACACTGGTATTCATTTAAAGAAAAATTATAATAAAACTATTGCAAGGGCTGTCTTCTCATGATATTTGCACATCCATGAGTTAATTTTATTATTAATTGATTAAATGAAATATTGCCCTGGCATTTGATTATAAAATGTCACTGGAACATTATCTAGGATCTTGTTTGGCACCCCACCAGGCGAGTCCAAATCGAGAGGAGGGGGGAGGTGCATGTAGAATCAGTACTGTGGTGATGTGTTGTTGTAGTAGTGAAGGGGGTGGTGTGCACAGTGCGACGGACGGTCTGGGGAAGCATAGGATGCAGTCCTATGTCAAAAGTATAGACATGCAAAAATAATATCTTTGAATATTGCAGATATCCTTCTTGACATGACGTGGTTGAGAAGGCTTATCAATTAGTGTAGGGCCTTAGTGGATGAGGGGGTTGTGTGTCTAGTTACAAAGCATCATCAGGATATTGTGCTTGAATTTGAATGCCAACTTAAGTATGAATATTTTTAGGTTGCCTCTTTGATAAAGGTATTTTGTAGGTCTGAGGCCTAGAAGAACAGGAACGCTAAAAGCACCTATCATGCATGTGCATGCGATGTCTTATCACCATGCTCACCCCTGGACTGGTGTGCGATGCTGCAACCAGTAATATGCCTCTGGGCTGCTTTCATATGTGATGTAGTAACTAAGCAGCAGTTGTGCTGTACATCCTGCATATACATTATGTTCTTACTGCTTTCGCAATACTATATCCGAGATATAATGCCAAAATTATTGTGAAACCACTCATTTTAGCAATTTTCACTCTTCAAAATACATACATATACAAATTATTCCTAAACAGCTATAACCCAACAATTTGAGCAGTTTTTGACTATGTCATGATCTGCTGAAACTGCAAACACACCATTTGGTGGCTTTTATAAGAGGCCACCTGAAGCGTAACTTAATGTGTAAACCATCCCCAATTTAGCCAAAAGTATTGAAGCTCATGTTAGTTAATAAGCACTTTAAAATACACTTTTTTTGCTGTAAATATTTTTACAAAATGAACATTATCAAAATAACAACATTTTTCAATTCATTTTTAAAAGCATGTCAGAATTTACTTATTAACCTCACCAACATATCTTATTAAGTAATATTTTTTATTGAAGGTATTTATATTGTCTAAAATAAAATAAACTGTAGAAACATAGCAAACTAAATGATTACAGAATGATTGTTAATTGCATTAGCTCATTTTTTCCAGGCTATGGGAGATGAGTAAATTTAGAAGGAATTTTATTTTTTACTTTTAACCCCTGTTTTATGCCTGTAGGCTAACTGGGCAGGTTGCAACTGAACACACATCCGTAGTTTATCCAAAATTTGATGCCAGTCACACAAACATAAATGTCTATATTATTTATTTGTAAGAGTTGTAATTTGTATGCAATTCATATATCTAATTAATAAGAAAAGGTAAATAAGGTCTAAATAATCAATTCTCATAACATGTTTACTTGCAATATAATCGTAATCTAGAATACTGTTGCCTCCAAATATAAAATCACTAAACATATAACGCAGTGTATGTTAATTAAATTATTCTCGCCAAACATGAAAACTACCAAGTGGAAAAGCAAAGTAAAAAAAGTCTGGCTTGGTGGGGGATGAGGAGAGGAAGGGAAAAGCGACTGCATACTTGACTTTTCCCTTCCCATGAAACATTTGCTTCCAACATGCCTGTGCCAAGCATTAACCATTAATATAAATGCTGACTCAGTGGTCTTGGAGATAGGAGATGTCACCTTCAGCAGTCAGAGACCCAGTTGGTGAATGAGCTGATATTTACCAGAATGGGAGGGAGAAGACAAAGAATGTTGAGCCATCACCTTTGTCACGGTGTAGGTTTTACGTCTGCCGTCAGTCCAGCAGTTAACTGCAGTTTTTGCACGAACCCACAGTTGTGACTTGCCAGCCATTAGGCACACAGAGATATACAGCATGTAACATACACAAGTGCATTCAGTCAAACCATCATCACAGCTTATCAGCGTGGTGACGGCACCACTGCTTTCAGCCCCCTGGTCAATGCGTTTTATGTGCGGGACTGTGACACTCCCTGTAATCAATTTTTACACACCAATTTTTCAGTCAACTACATTTGAGCATTTATAACAAGGCTTCACTCAGTTTCCTTATTTAGACTAAGTTTGCGCATTCCCATTGGGTTGAGGCAGCTAGTCGGAGTAGGGCTTGGCTGACTAGCAGTTAATTTGGGCTACTTAACCTGCCAATATATTGTTTATAACTGCAGCCTGTTTTTTATTCCAGGTAAGGGTTGGGGACTCCATCTGCGGCAAAGCACCAGCTTCTCAGCATAGCTCCCATTACGTGGAACCCCTGGCCTGTGGTACATGTAGCCTTTGCTCAGGTCCAGGTCTGACTGATCATATAACAACCTATGATCGTGCAGTTTATGGTACACACGATGGCCAGGTTTCCAACAGTCTGCAACTTTACAGCTGACTACTACAGGGACATTACACGTACATTCCTGCCTGCCACATCCTTCACATCACTTATCTCTAGTTACCCAGCCACCACCATGAAGAAAAAATGGTTGCCTGTAAAGTCGGTTTTACGGGCGAAGATTTTACGTGACAACGTAGTGCTGCGCGCGCGGCAGACCGATCACTGCGACGCTAGCTCCACCGCGTCGTTCGTCTTTGGAATTGCTTCCATGCAAGGTGGCTTTCTCCTTGGCCGGCTCGGCTCCCCTCCTGTTTCCTCCCCTCATTTCCCTCCCTTGATTACCCCTCCTCGGTGACTCATCGTAACGTTACCGAGCGTTACACTTTTTCATAAGTGACTCCCAGCCGCAACCTAATTTAAGACGTTGTCACGTCAAAAGTCAACCGTGGCTGTGAAAGAAAACCCACTTGTCCCTGACTCCACCAGCAGGAATGATTCCCTGGAATGCTACCCCCATGCCAAACACTCCAACAGTGGCCTACTACTAAGACGAGCAACTTAGAAGGATCATACCTAATGTAATCAGCATAAACTATACATCCACTGCTACAACAGGTGTCTCCAGAAAACCCAGATACATTAGATCACATGCACCAGATGGTAAGGTTACCAACAACTTTCCTAACTGCAAAAAAACAATAATATTATCAGTCATAATAATGTACTAACAGCTATGGGGAAGTTTTTTTTGTTTCATTCCATTTTGTTGTTGTCCTTGGAAAAAGAATGGCATGAGAAGACTTCCTAGGACAAGATTAAAATACACACTGGAACCAAATAACATTTCAAATATCAGAAAAAAAAAATTCTGTTTTAAAAAATAAATCATATTTTGTTCAAACCTATTCATGGTCCCTGTCAGTTTTCCCACTGCAATTCTATGGGTAAATCTATAATGGACTAGTCCAAACAAACATGTTCTATGGGATTTCTTTTAGACGAGGTAACAACCTTACTAAACTGAGGTTTTTCTGTTTTATCCAAGTTGCCATAAAAAATTTCATCATTACAGTGTGCGCAAATACAAAATAAATATCTGCTTGGACAGGTGGTTGTCTCAACTTACTTTGTCTACACAAGGTACTTGTACACAACTCTTGATTCTTGGGACAATCTTATTATACTGATATTTTATGAAACTTCATCTGTAACTCATTTCAGCTAACATAAATCACTGTCAACACAAATAAGTAAATGATTCTTGCATTAATAAAACCACAGTGCAAAAAACTGTTTTGAATGATGCACCTGAGATTTATTTGTATTCTCCACAACATGTCACTCAATGGTTATTTCACTTTATTTATCAGCCTTGGACAAACCTGTGAATACCCTCACGATAAGCAAGAAAGAGTTTACCAACTGTACATACCAGGCCATTCCTCTGGAGAGTACTTGTTGTTCCACTTGGCCGCCATGTCGTGATGATGAATATCATAGTGAAGTGGACCATAGAACTCTGAACCCACAAAGTCCACATTGTACGTATCCCAAAATGGTCCAAATGGATTACCCTCTTTAGGGTTGCAAGCCTTGGTGTTCCCACGAGCGGTATAACAAAAAGCTAAAACATATGAAAACAACTTCCTTCTATGAAGTTAATATGACACCAAACTTAATGCAGTTGAAATTTATTTATGACATTGTGTGTGAACAACATATTAAGAAAGCAAGCCACACAAGAAGATTGCTGTATGCAAGTCTCAACAAGGAACATTCCATCTACCTTCAATGGCTGCTAAAACATCATCCGCATCAGCATTCCCGAAAAAGATAAGGTAGATCTGCTAGAATTGCTCAAGAAGAAGAACATCTCTAGCTACTATGCACAAATTTACAATCCTTTGTGATGAACTTTCATTCAATTTTCTCATCTGGTGTGCATTTTGACCTTTATTTGTATAAAAAAATCTTTATCAAAATGTTATTTATTAATTTTTATTTATTGCATTTTTACTTTAAATTGTTACTGTGTTTTACATTATACAGAAAGAGAAACAAAATTAGTTTTTGTTTAATGCTATGATGATAAATCTATGAAGCTGTGTAAGATAGCTAGCTAAGATTGAGTTCCACTGTTTATTTATTTGTTACTACTATACTTTTCATTTTGTATCAAGTTTATATTATAATATTCAACAATGCATATTTCATAATAAATCATAACATTTAAGAATATTTAACACTCCATTCTAAAGTCACCCTAAGTCATATTTCCATTATAGAAAAGTGACACAACTACAAATAGTTATTATTATTTGTTTGCACGATACCAAAAAAAAAAAAAAAAACATTAACAATATTGTTGCTTACAGCTACCCAAACACGAGCAGTATCCAAGAAATATTTCACATTTATAGTTCAATTTCTTATTAAAAATATAAGGCTCTTATTTTATAAAAAAAAACTTTCTTTTCACTCATTTGTAAAATTACACTTTTTCAACTTGTATAATTTTTTTCGCGAAAGTGCTATATTTACTATCTGACAGTTCCAGTATTTACAATAAAATCTGTATCACTCATCCATTAAGTCCCGCCTTATTTCAATTCATATATCACCAGTCTTTCCTATCGGAAATGTTCTGGAGTGCCCGGAGTGTTCCTTACACATTTACACTCTACTCCGCAGGTAACTTGCCCTCTGCAACACACTCGCACCTCAACCATAGCCGCCGTACATACACTCGTCTACCTCTACCACAGTCTCTCTCACCTTCACTGCCAGTCCTCTTCTTCGTTCACCGCTCGTCGCACTTCGCCCAGTGGCTGTCACAGACTCCCAACCCTCTGGCCACACCAAGAACATTCTTCACACGTCGGCCCATGCCAAGAGGGAAAGACGATCAGAAAGCTCATGCCCACACAATAATCCGCAGCACCCCTCCAGCAGGGGGAAAGGGGTGGTGAAGCCAGTTCATGTCAACCATCAATCTTCCCTCCCCCCCCCCACATGTTTGGCACCATAGTGAGTCCACGTAAGGGGAGGGGCTAGGGATGAACACGTCAAGTCGGGGCAACTCACCCTATTATTATTATTGTTATTCATTGTATACCTGTGTGAGCTTGGGTAATACAAAATTATGATCATTTTAAAAGAAATAGTCATGTTAAAGGAAATATATTCCAACAGATGTTTAGTGATAGTAAATTTAAGTTTTTAAGGGGTTTGGAAAAAAATAATTGAAGTGCTCCAAAATATAACAAAAAAAAAAAAACAGATTTTGGGATTTCTGTGACCTACTCCCCACTCAGAGACAAATGGGAATACATTTATTTAATAATTAACACTGTGCTGGACAATTGTGTCCAGAAGTTGGAGTTGGTGGTACCATGCTGCAGGGTTCAGGAGCAGGTTTTTTCAGTCGTCCTTTTGACTTTGAACATGCCCTGGCTTCCCTAAAGAGCACAGACTGCACATATGCATACAAGATGGACTGAGTCAGTGCAGGATGTGGTGTTAGCCAAGAATGGGAATGCTATAGAAGATGGTGTAGTAATGGATGGAATATGTATTCATAATATTCCTGTGGTGGATACTGGTTTTAGGGAGAAAAGGATACAGAAAGCTGAAGATAGAGTGGTGTGTGGCAGTATAGTTGAAGCAACAAGGAGGGGGCAAAAAATTTCCTGAGGGATAGGTTTGAGCAGAGGGCTACGGTGGAAAGCGTAAATGGCTTGTAGGAAGAACTTAGAAGGATTGTGGAAGGAATGCTAGAAAAATTTGTTACAAAGAAAAGGATAAGTGTAGGTGGTGATCCTTTCTTATCTCTCATACATCCTCATGATGTATGAGAGATAAAATTATGAAGAGTGGGTGTAGGAAATAACATGCAAAGTAGAGGGGTAGAGAGATGACAAGAACTACAAATTGTATTATGCGGGAAAAGGAGATTGATAATAAGAATTAAATGGGTAGAGAATAAATACTTAGGGATTATGATGGAAGAAGGAAGAGAATAGAAATGATGGAAATTGAATGCATGTATTCCGAAAGTAAGAGGGCAGGGAGGAGTCTCACTGCTAGGAAATAGGGACAGACTGAGTGGCATTGATGATGACAAAAAAGCTGGTATGCTTCAAGCTCAGTACATATCAGTTTTTGAACTGCAAGAATTAAGAGGGCAAAGAGAAGCTGAAGGGGGTTGGGGTTGAGGAAATGTCATAAATGTAGAAAGAGGGGAAATGAGATATATTAAGGTCATCAAGGTGTTGAAAGATAACAAGGCAGTTGGATTGGATGGTGTAAGCAATGGAACCCTAAAGTTTGGTAGGTGAAAGTTCTTTAGATACCTTGACGCACTGTTTGGAAAATCAATGAAAGCCGGCAAGTTTCTGCAGAGATGGAAGGAAGCACTGGTGGCTCCAGTGTACAAACAGGGATGGAATGGATGATTTACAGCAGCTACAGACCAGTGTGCCTTATGTCAAACACTGGGAAGGTAATGGGGAGATTGGTGGTGCAATTTGGTGGTGGATGTAATTACTGAAAGGAATTGGTTGCAAGAGTTTCAGCATGGATTTAGGAAAGGGTACTCCTGTGAGACATAGCTGGCAGGACTGTTGGAGGAGCTGGTGCAGGCAGTAAAGGAGGGGTAACAGGTGGATGCCAGCTTCACATATTTTGATAAGGTGCCCCATGTGATACTAAAAAGAAAGTGGATGAGCTAGTAGCAGACAGGCAGGAGATGGAATGTATCAGTGACTAATAACCACACGTGAAGACTGATCTACGAACATCGAGCAGCACAACACAAAGTTACCGGCAGTTCCAGTGACCAACGCCAAAGTTCCAGGTACGAGACGACCTCATCATCAACAGCAATAACACTGTAAGAAATAGTCAATCAACAGTGAAGCCACCAGTACAAGGAAATTCGCCCTGAATTATTTTGTTTATATTTATTTAGTGTGCAGGTTAGGTTAATTTTGCCACCAGTTATTTTGTTTATTTGTTTACCACGTCGTAACTGGAATAAAAATGGCGCAATTACCACATGACACGCAGGAAACTAATAGGTCAGCAGAAATGTTTAATATACTGTTGTTCTTACAGAAAGGACAACAGGAGTTTAAACATGAATTAGGGCAAAAAAATTAGGCGAAAAGCAGTTGCAGAATTAATAACAAAGATAGACAATCTATCTATAAATAGGTTAGGAAAGATTCCAACTGTAACTACCCCAAGTAAAAAATAATAAAAACAGCAATGACATACAAAATAAAGGTAACACTGGCTGTGACAAAGAAGGTAAAGAGTTTAATCTTGAAGGTAGAAAGGCAGATGTTATAAATAAAGAGGATAGAAATGCAGATAATTTTGAGAAGAGTGTGCCTAACTGTTGTGAAGTCAGTAAGTTGAAGAGAAATGTAGTACAGGAAGGGAGACTTCAGGTTCGGGGGGTTCGACCAAACGGTAATAGTGAATTAAAGCTGCGAGAGGGATCAGCTGGTTAACTGCAACAGGCAAGAGTTGCTGAGAGTAAGGGGTATCGTAGATTGAAACATTATGAAGTGTTCAGGCAACTTTTTGAAAGGAAGAAGCAAAGATTGAAACAAAGGGTCAGGAAAAAGATAAGGAATAAAAGGGTAGAGACAGTAGGGAAAAAGAAAAGGAGCAAGAAGGGTAGATTAAAGACAGTAGGCAAAAGGAGACAAGTGAAGTATAGTATGAGAAAGGTAGTAAGGAAAAAGGAAAGGAAATTGAAACGCAAGGAGAGAACAAAAAGGAAAATAAAAAAAATAGTCAAGCAGAAAGACTGCAATTTAGATAATAAGGTATACACTTAATTTATAAAATATTTTCCTTGTATCAATTTTTTATACTTTGATTATACAGTAATAAGGTAAGAGAGATAAGTAAATGTTTTTATTTTGAAGAAAAATTATATTCAATAAAGGACCCCTACAAGTAAGTCACAATGTGTACAGGATACATGGGGTAAACCCTTCTCAGGCAACAGTAAATAATTGATAAAATAATTGTTGATAGAAAATATATCAGACTACTGACCTAGAAAATTTTATTTGGTAAGAATTAATAATCGTGAGAGAGAGAGTTTCTGTTTAAGAACATTGAATCATTATATATCAAGTAAATGCAGTACAGTCATTAATATTTTAGTAAAACTTGTAAGGCACAGAATTTGTTAAAAAAAACAACTGTGTAGGGTCACAGAAATCTTAAGTTAATTCAACTGTTGTTTACATTCTCCAAAAGTGGAAGTACATAACCTGAAAAAGAATGAATGGTTTTTATAAATGCTACCATTGTTGTAATAAAATAATCATTTTAAGTTGTTTTTGAAGTCATAATAGTGTGCTCTTTTGCATAACAATGAACAAAATAACAACACAGGGTTCTATTTAAAAAAAAAAAAAAGTGAGATTGCATTTTTGTAATTCAGTTTTTTAGGTGTGTTTTGTCTTCAAAAAGTATTTTCTCAGTTTGTTTAAATTATTTGGAAATTACTTTATGAGTAAAAACAAAAAACAAGTATTTTATTTGAAATTCAATGATTTTGTTAATTGTAAAGTTTGGCATTGCCATGTGCGAAAATTCTAGTTTATTCAGTATATCTGGTACTGTGCCTATATATGAAAGGTTTTATTTTTAAAATAACATTTGTAAATTTTCTTCAAAAGTCTGGGTAGTTTTATTTTGAAGTACGTAATAAAGTCAACATAATAATATTTTGTTAACATGTTTTATAATTTTACTACTATAACTTACTATTGAAGATAAGGCAATTGGTAAGTCCTTAGTAAAAACTTTTGTAGAAACTCGATGCATCTTGATTGTAGAAGCTGAAGCTGTCATGGGCTAGTTGTGGGAATACCTGTGTGTGGTTTTTTCTTTCTAAAGACATACTGTATTAGGAACTATTAATGAGAAATAAGTTAATATTGTAAAGAGTATTATGAGTTGCTAATGAATCTAAGGAAAATTTTCTAATATTATAATTACCATAAAGTGTATTAGTAAAGATTTTGTGAACTGAGATATACCTTTTCAATTATGTAAACAGTTGTGTTATTGTAACAAATATGATTTATTTATGCAGAGTACCGAACAGGAAGTGCTATATGAATGTTAATAAGTTTTATTCTTCATTCAAAAATTGTGTCACATAAAGAAACTNTGTTATTGTAACAAATATGATTTATTTATGCAGAGTACCGAACAGGAAGTGCTATATGAATGTTAATAAGTTTTATTTTTCATTCAAAAATTGTGTCACATAAAGAAACTTATAAATACTGTTATTTTGCATTAATAGTTCACAATAGGAATATTAAATAAGATTAATTAAGGATGCAGTAAATGTTACCTAAATTTCCAAAGGTTGAAGTGGTTGAGGTGTTGTATAGTATTGAGCCTTAAGAACATTTACAAGTAGTAGGAGATGTTGCTGCAGTTTATGGTGTCCTGGGATCAGTGGCACAAGGAGTAAGTGTAGTTGGATTGGGACAGGTCTGGACCCTTTTTTCTAGTCAGCACTGGCTTAGTGAGAGGCAGTCGCAGTGGCTTTTTTATAGTTTTGGGCAGACCTGGGTCCCCTTTTGGAAGGTGTGTGCTGATGCCAGTGAGGAACCAAAGGGCAACAACCCACAATGAATCATCAATGGCACAGGTGGAAATACACCCTCAACAACAAATTATAACAACAGGTAACTCATTGAAACCAGTGAAAGGTATGACTTTCTTGCAGCATCCCTGTAAATATCTAGTTACTCTTCAACAGGTGAAGTAAATAATTTTGTTATGAGTTAATTAAGTAAATATTTTTGTTATGAGTTAATTACCATGCTATATATGTAAATTGTTTTCAAGGAGCAGAGGCACAGTGGTTTACAGAACAGCATCATTCAAGATAGGTTTCGCTTTGGGAAAGATTTCTTCAAAATCTATCCCAAACCGAGGGGGGTAATGTAATGACGCAGTATTCTTAATTTTCGGGACACGTGTTTCATTTTCGTTCGTTTGGCTAAGCTTCGTAATATTTTTTATCGGGTTTGAAATTAAAAGTTGTGGTGGTTCGTTTTACCGTGATAGTACGTTTATCGGGTATACGTTTGCCGTTTCGTTTCGAACGTCGGAGTTTTTAGTAAGCGTCAACATTAGATTAGCTTTTTTCAAACTGCATTGACAGTTTTAGTTTGTACGACGCATTTTCGATAATGTGTGGAGAGCGTGCGTGGCACGCCAGGCCCTTATCTGGGGAGAGGGGGGTGATAGGCAGCACAAGTACACGTGTGCCCGTGGCCTTCCGTCAGTTGATATCGAGCAGTTTCAAGTCAGTCGCCATTGATGTGAGTTGTCATCCAGTGCTCGCCGAGGCCGCGTCGGGCTTAGCGCTAACCCCCACACCGGCAAACTAGACCTTACTAGATTATTTCTTCGCCGGTGTGGGAGGTCGCTGCATTTTAGTTTCTTCGGGCAAGTTTTTATAACATGAGATAATTCATAAACGACTGTGGCGCTGTTCTGCACTTAGCTGTTTGTCTGTGAACGGTTCATACTCTGCATACCTGAACTTCGTAAGTGGACTGTGTCACTAAAATGGTAAATAAAAGAATGGAACAAAACAAATACACGGGAAGTAGACTTTATTTCATATTTAATTGGCGTCCATTTTTACAGAGTCTCGTGTTACTGTCTTGAGCTAGTTGAGTGGTAGTCGGCAACTTAAAGTTGGCTGTAACTGTAATTGTGCCAACGTTACAACTTTCTTAGGAGATGGAGACAGAGGGTGAAAGCTGGGACGACCTTATCAGATGAAGGAGTGGTTACATCGAGGATACCATCGGAAAGTGTGCTAGATATCACATTGTTTTCCATAATGATAAAGGTGGGTCACAGAACATGGCTGTTTGTGGATGACTGTGTTGTTTTTATAGGGGGGTGGAGAGAACAAGTTGCAGGAGGGCAATGAACATATATGGACATGGACTGAAAGGAATGGAATGAAGATTAATGTTAGGAAAACTATGCTAGTACAGCTCATGAGGAAGAGGGAAAACAGCAGCAATATTGATAGATGGATGAGGCAGGAGACAAGGGAAGTATCACAATATAAGTACCTTGGAGTGGTGTTACAGGGAGAACTTTGTGTGCAATAAGCAGGTAAAAAGAATGGTTTTGAAGGGAGAATGACTGGAAATGTTGGGTAGGGTACTAAGGCAGCCAACAGTGAAACAGAGGAGGAGAAGGCTTATAAAACCATGGTTCAGCCAGTGCTAGAACATTGGACTCCTGTGGAAGAGGAGGTGAGGGAGTTGATGGGGGAGATAAAATGGCTGAATCCCAAAAGAGTTATACACAGGAGAAATAAAATTCATGAGATTCAGAAGGTCTGGAGTAGAATGGAGAAGAGATGACAGTTTATGTAAGTGAAGACAGTGAGGGAGTGGAATGTGTTTCACAAGGGTTTGGTAACTGTGAGGGGCTTTAGAGAGCTCAGGAATGTTTCACAACAAGAGGTAGCGTGAAGAGAGGAAGTATTTATCATCAGACATCGGCCCAATTTTATTGTACGAATTGCTGCATTTATTTATACTGTAGTACAATACAGAGCTTTCCAAGTAAAGCAGGAAATGTAAATGCTAAAATTTTACATAGCAGTTGATACATACCTATTCTTCTTTCTGATAGCCATATCTCAGGTGCAATTTTCTTCATGAATTCTTCCATTGTCACCACATGATGAAACTTCTGCAGTGATTCTACTTGGAAGTATGTATTGAATGGAACCTGAATCTATAGGCAAAACATGGTTATAATTATTTATGAATATGATTTAACATTCTAAAATTATCCCATAAAAAATGACACATATGCAATTGCAGTACCATCCTCTACAAACCTTGAAAAGTTTAGATTACATAAATTTACAAATTTGTGGTAACTGTAGAGTTGGAAAAGTATGTAAGAGGAATGGTGTTGAACTTTCAGTCACCACAAGGGTTTACATTTTTAAAAAATATCCAGGTTCTCATAAAAGTGAACTTTACAACAACAATATAATTCTTCTTTATACAATTTTGAGGCTTATTATTTTTTATTTATGTTCATATAGTTATCTTAATTGTTTGGTTTTTGTGATTTTTCCTTTGCAACTTATAGAAATACACCTTCCTTCTTGTAAAAACTATGAAAGAAACATATTAAAAATAAAGTAACACTGTAGGTTTATTCAGCTTGAAAAGTTTATTCTTAAAATCAGACAATTTACAGCATTCAAATCCTACATAGATATGTTGTGTATACCAAATTTAAACATACTGATTTAGGCTTCTAGATTGAGTCCACATTTTTTTTAGGAATTTCTCCCAATTTTTCGGCAGCATGTTTTATCACAGCCGTCTTCTATGTCTTGTTCTTGTATTCATGTACTATATACTATCTGTGTTGGCTAATCACAAAATATCTGAAGAAGATGGCTGCACTAAGATATACCAAAATATTGGTAATAACTCAAACAGAAATGGTCTCAACCCAGAAACCTAGATAAATATTACTCTGACCATTAAAACTTCCAATCAATATTGTATTTTTGACAGAGTGATAATTATGTTACACACTATGCTCCTATCTGCACAGGGAAGCTTAGCCTAAGTCACAGTAGATAACTGTGATGTTAATGTGACTTCTATTTTTAGTCATTCTTCAAAATGATAACAAGTAAATAGTTACATATTTTTAATTATTACCTTTAAGCAATAGTGGTAAACGCTACAATATACAAATTGCTATCAAACATTACTTTGAAGATTGATGAAGCTGTGTGCTGGACAATGTGACACAAAACACTAAAACAAGAGAATACTAAAACTTCATTATATCAATAAAAACCAGAGTATATATAATCAAGTTTAAAAAAAAAGGGGTGAAAAATGAAAGCATAGAAATTGATGGATTTGTGACCTTGTATTTTAACAAAATAAGTTAACACAAAATTATGATTTTACAATACTGTGGTGGTGGCCTGATGTTCCCGGGAGCTCTCACAGGAAGACCCAGAGGATACCTACACTCAACGTCATACAAGGCGCCCAAAAAGGTGCTTTCACTCATCAACACAAAAATCCATTGATTTAACACCTTTTAAAATTTATCAGCTAAGGAAGAAAAAAACAGACAGGGCTTAATTAGGCAGAACCTACACTATGCGATCAAAAGTATCCGGACACTCCACGAAAAGTGTATTTAATATAGAGGGCGACACAGTACAGCCACCTACCGCATGGAACACATGTCAGCAGATAGCGTGAGATAGCAGAATGGGATGGTCTGAGGAACTCACCGACACTCAACATGGCCAGGTGGTCGAGTGCTAATTTTGTAAGAAGTCCATGTGCGAGATTTCCACCCTCCTCAATATCCCTAGGATCACTGTTTAAGATGTTACGGTTAAGTGAAAAAGTGAAGGATGTGTACAATCCAAAAGTGTGAAGACCGACTTCCCAAGTTGACCGCCAGAGACTGTCATGTGTTGAAGAGGTTTACAGCATAATCATCAATCATCATCGCCACCACCACACAGGAATTCTAACCTGCATCAGGATCTGCTCTAAGCACCATGACTGTTCGATACGTGGTGCGGAAACTTGGTTTCCATGGCCGAGCAGCTGCCTATAAGCCACACATCACACAGGCAAATGCCAAATGCCAAATGCCGCTTTGCAGAGTGTAAGGAGCATCGAAACTGGGCAATAGAACAGTGGAAAACCATTGTGTGGCATGATGAATCACAGTATACAATGTAGCGATCCGATGGTAGGTTGTGGGTGTGGCAAATGCCTAGTGAACAACATTTACCAGCATGTATAGAGTCAATTGTGAAATTCAGAGATGGTGGGGTTACAGTGTGGTCATGTTTCTCCTGGAGGACGCTTAGCCCCTTTGTTGCTTTACATGGCACTGTCAAGGCACAAGTTTACATTGACATTTTAACAGCTTTTATGTTGCCCACCGTTGAAGACCAGTTCGGGAATAACCATTGTCTCTTTCAACATGATTGTGCACACATCCATACTGCAGGGCAAGTGGGAGAATGGTTTGACAACAACATTATCCCACTAATGGACTGGCCTGCACAGGGTCCTGATTTGAATATGATAGAACCTCTCTGGGATGTTTAGGAATGCTGACTTCATGCTCGACTACACCGACCAACATTGATACCTCTTCTGATTTCAGCACACTGTGAGGAATGGACTGCCATTCCCCAAGAAACCTTCTGCCACCTGATTGAAAGTATGCCTGCGAGAGTGAAAGCTGTCATCAATACTAAGGGTGGGCCAAATTCGTATTGACTGCTAGAGTTCCCGATGGAGGGTGGCCCAAACTTGTACTTCATTTTCAAGTGGGTGTCAGGATACATTTATCACATAATGTACGTTCATTTTCTAAATTATATCTTAAATATTTGTTTTTCAAAAAACACAATGAAATTAAAGGTTAGTATAGCAAGCATGAAAAAACTCAAAATACATGATTGCAAGATACATCAAAAAATATATTATGTTGCACTGAGGTCAATATGGCTATTAAACAACAACATTTTTCTTTATATTGGAAAAGCAATTAACTGGGTTTCTACAATTATTTAAAATATGGTATAAAATGCTAAAATTTAAATTTTTTTCAATCTGGTTTTTTGTTTTCTCTGACTAATACTTAATTAATTTTAACATCAAATCAAGAGTGACTAAAAATATTAAAATATCACATTAAAATTGATATTGCATAATCAACCCCTGATAAATATATATATATATATATATATATAGACACACACACATACATAAATACATACATACATACTGAAATTGACAATACTTATCTTGCCAATCTCATAACTAGGCCGTGATTACCCCAACCTTGTGTGCCATCCCAACTATATATCCCTAAAAGCATCCTTATCCCTCCATCACAAGTGTTCAAGAATGCACCAGCACTGGAAACAACTATTTATAATTCTCTTCCAATAAGATTCAATTTGCTTGTCCTGCGATGAGGCAACGGAGGGAAGGGAGGATACATCGAATGTGGTAAGTTGGCACTGGTGATGTCACAAATGCGAGTGCAAGTCTCCTGCCTGCTGGCCACATCAGTATGCTAGCAGATGCCATGCCATCTATATTGATCAAGTCAGCCACAGTCATAACTGCCAATTCAACTCTTCAACCAGGTAAGAACATTGTCGGTGTTTACCCAGCTTTGGGCAGTAAATAGGAACGCAAGTTGAGTTGTTCCTTTGTGCATGCGCATGCAGCGTAAAAAGACGTGACCCCATCACAATACTTATTAAAAAGATAGGAAACTGACAAATTCAGTAAATAAGTAAACTCGGGGTCCTTACATTAAAGAATTAATTAATGGTATTTAACTATACTCCTTTGGTCACAATTACTTACTATATCACCAGTCTAAAAATCTTTTNAAGAATTAATTAATGGTATTTAACTATACTCCTTTGGTCACAATTACTTACTATATCACCAGTCTAAAAATCTTTTCTTTATCCTTAAAAAAAATTTTTTTTTTCTTGATTTTTAACAGACTTATAAGTTCCACACAAAAAGAGTTCTGAACATAATAAAATAAAAGGTTTGGTAAACAGAGTTGAACTGTTGATGTGTTGAGCCACAAATGGTAGCAATGCTGGTGAAAACAAACTCATAGACCCGGACATATTGGGTAACAGAATTGATGTCCGATTCAGTACATGTAGAGAGCCAGCCAAAGGAGAAGATGAACGAGAAGCAAAGTAAAAAAAAAATCACTCTGTAACCAATGAAAAAATAACACTTTAATAAATTAACACAAATGAATGTGTTTAAAACGTAAAACAAAACTGCTGGTAAATGCACCTACCCAATAAGAAGGTACAATAGAGATTTAAGTACAGGCACCCATAGTCAACAAAACTGCTGGTAAATGCACCTACCCAATAAGAAGGTACAATAGAGATTTAAGTACAGGCACCCATAGTCAACAAAACTGCTGGTAAATGCACCTACCCAATAAGAAGGTACAATAGAGAATTAAGTACAGGCACCCATAGTCAGAGCTCACCAACTAAAATCAGACATTTACTACCGCATAGTATGCACTTCTCACAGTGTGACTTCATCTTTCAGGAAGAGAGAAAGATTTCTCTTTACAACCAGTTACATCTACCAGGTGCCGGAGAAGAAGTCAAAATGATGCCAAAGGTAACAGTTCACTAGCCAAAGGTTACGCCAGAATTAATGTCAGAAGCACCCATGACACTGGGATGTAGAAAGCTTCCACACTGGTGCAAAAGTCGCAGGTTTTATACAGAATCACATGGACAAATGCCAATGGCAGTGGATCTTAGAATGACCACAGCCAGGGGCTAGACAGCAAGGTGGTGGGGGGAGAAGGGGATATCGGGACATATTCCCCCACCCCTGAAACGAAAATAAAATATTTAAAAAATATATATTTAAAAAAAAATATAAGTAATATTTATTTCCTGATGACAGAGTGTGAGATACTCTTTATTAATCCAGTGCTGTGTTGACTAAGCAACTAAATTTAACATTCTTCAGATGATGTCACTTAGATTGCTTCCCATTAGCTAATAATTTGTCCTTTCAAAGTCAAGTGGCGTGTCAGATTTACTGTGGATAGGGAGGCAGACTGGCCAGCAGACAAAGGTCTCCTGGGATGCGCACAAAGATGCACGAAGGAATGAGGCAGACTATTACTATGTTGGCAGCGACAGCAGTAAGATAGTCTTCCGCCAGCCATTTTTCGGGCTGTATTGTTTTGTTGGTCCAGCTCAAGGTCTCAGTCACTCGCCTCACGTTCTTCATAGTGTAATGTGTGCTGTCTTTAGGGAAATTTTTATTTTCCAGCATCATTATAATTATTTTAAATTGCATTTGAATCGCAAATACATTTATTTGAGGGAATTTTAAGTTGCAAGAATTTAAATTAGAACTTGTTGGGAAATTTTTTTTCATACTAAAATAGTGCTTTGAAACTCTTAGCTCTACCACCTGCGGCAGTCATTAGACTCAGCAAGCGTCCCACACCAGCCAGACAGGGTTATCTCACCGCTGTGCCTGTCTGCACGTTCTAAGTCAGTTCAACGCATTCCATTTAGGCAGATAACACCCTGGTGCGCCGGCTTCTCTCACGCTTCAAGCGCCTCCTTAGCAGTGCAACTTGGTAGATTTTTTTATGAAAGAATTGCAGACACATTCCATTTATGCCTCCCTCCGTCACCCCCTAAGCAGCTATCACTATCCCATTCTTTACCTATGTCCCATCTAGCTGCGATGGTAAGAATCAAAATGGTCCTCACCTATGCCTTAGAGGTACCCCCAGCGCTGTCAAGTGGCCGACTTTTAACTACGTTTTGTTTCCCCCTCCACTAAATTGCCTGCCATCAGCTAGTATAATATACCGGCGCGCGTCCTGCCATGTTGCATTCTTACTGAACTACAAGTGTGGGACACTAGTGAAACTCTTTTCTTGAACTTCAACACCGTTGGAATGTAGCCGCCAAAAGAATTTCTTTTAATTTTTTAAAATATAGTTTAGTTGTGTAGTGCATGCAGAAGACAGCCATCTACAATGTCTTTCAATGATCTTCCCACATAAATGGTGTGTGCCTCGCTTTTGGTTTAATTTATTCCTCCCCCTCTTTTAAAGATGTATGCTTTTAATAATTCTGATTTGATTTGTGTTTAAAGTGGGCTCCAGTAATCTACCTGATGTTTCCAGTAATTCACCTGATTTTAGAGTAATTCAGCTAACCTTGTAATATTCCCTCGGGCAGTTATGATATATTAATGCAGCCACACAGGTGGGCGCCATGTTGTAAAAGTGCGTGCCGTGCGTTCGTTAACACGTTATTTAAAATAATGCAGCCTCACCGGTTAGGCGCCATCTTGTAATATTGTGTCTCTTTCGTTAAGGCATATTTAATATAACTGCAGCCTCGCCGTTGGGCGCCATCTTGTAACGTATCGCCATTTACACTGCCGACTGTTTACTTGCCACGGCTTGCTCAGGGTAGAATACACGAGACTCAGTTAATTGAACATAGTTAATTATGAAATAAAGTTAAAGTTCCAAGTTAGTTTGTTTTATACTTTATATTTATTTAACAAATTTTCACAGTTCACAGATGAATTAGCGGTATTCAGAGTACGAACCGTCCAGATATAAATATACAGGTACCGAACAGCGTTACAGTGGTTTAACTGGCCCGAAGAATAAATAACTGCTGCTACCTCCCACACCGGCTGAGAAATGAAATAATAAAGTTTTGTTGCCGATGTGGGGGTTCACGTCACACCCGATGCGATCTAGGCTAGCATTGCATGATACTTCTCGACTGCGCTGACCTGCCCTCACGGGCGACGTGAAGTAACTCTCCCTGACGACTGACTTGAATAAGACTGCCCTACTGCTTCAAGAAGACCCTCTCGAGGGCGACTGCTAGCTGCCTATATTGTGCTGCCTTGCACCCCCCTCTCCTGCGATAAGCGCCCGGCATCCTGCATCTGGCAGCAGCGTCATCACAACTGCACGTGTCCCGCGCTCAACACGTTATCGACTGCTGCGCCGTCAACAGAAACTAACCTCTCGTACAACAAAAACTTGTTGACTTTGCCTGAATATGCGCTGGAGGAACTAAAACTGTCGACGTCGCTGTTAACTGAAACGAACTAGTCTAATTAATGTGGACGCATCCCAAAAAACCAAACTTCGAAACGAAACACAACCCGGACTCCTGATAAAACGTAAACACGGCAAACGTCCTCCCGATAACCTACAAACGCACACGTCTGCCTGATAAACACGGGAAACGAGCTACCACGGCTTTAAACTGAAATACGATAAAAATATTACGATGCTTTCCAGAGCTTCATACACACGAAAGAATTTTACACCAGAGTCCCGAAAAATTACGAATATTGCGTCATTACAACCTCAGTAACCTAAGTAATTTGACGAATCCACTACTTCATAGAAGTGAGCCGCCGAGACCTACCCATGGTTCAGCCTTAAACCTGCAACTCTCGGCGATAGAACTTTTCTTTCGTCCTATGATCTAAACTTCACTGCTTCTCCCCAGACTCCTCTTTCGTAACTACAATCATGCTTCAGCATTATTAAAAGAAAACTTCACTTCAATGATAATGTAAAGAACTTAAAGACAACTCGAGAACATTCAGACAAAAAACTTGAAGAAATTTAATATAAAATTTGCTACTCCTTTCTATCTGGTGTAATCAACAAAATTTCCAACCAATATATCTTTAATGGATAAGATCATTTAACTCGCAGGCGGACCGGTCCCCTATAAAATTTTGAAGTGTCATTTAATTAAAGTCAATGAATATTTTGTAAAAGGCCAATGAAGAATTTGAATTGTAGTTTAATGTTTGACATTTTCTGACTATAGTCAATATATAAATTAAATTTTATCAATTGTTAAGAAATTAATTATTATTTTGCTAAATTGAACTTGGACTCTAGAAAGCTGTTTTGATGCACTTAAATGTAGTTTGTATAGATCTGAAAATCCATAAATATAATGGATTATTCCTGAACTGAGAGCCTGGTAGTCTACATTATTTATTTTCCTAACAATCCACTATCTTTAAGCTTAGTTTAAGGCCTTACGATTGTTCTGATGTGAAGACTTTATTTATTTTCTTCGTGACTTCCCCCTTTGAGAACCACTGAATGCCTGGTACAATAAATGCTTCCAAAAGAGCTCAGCTCACAAACTCCGTATGAGGAGGAGGGGTCACAAATGTAATGTCATTTTAACTTTCAAGAGGAAGTGATAGTTGTAAGTTGAAAGTGACTAAGTATTTAATATTGCATTATTTTATACAATAACATGAGTAAATGACAAGGCAAAATTCTAAACTTTTTTAACAAGTAAAATAAGAAACTTTGTTCTAAGAAAAGTGAAAGTGAAAATTTCTAAGAGGAACGGTATACAGAGAAAAAAGTGAAAGAGTTGGGTAAAGTAGAATCAATGTCAGTTCCTGAAACAAGTGACAGTATGAGNGGTATACAGAGAAAAAAGTGAAAGAGTTGGGTAAAGTAGAATCAATGTCAGTTCCTGAAACAAGTGACAGTATGAGTAGATTTATCCCGAATGTTAGTAATACTATCTGTAATACATCACTCGCTCTTCCGACAGAAAAACAAAGCTGTGTTGTTATTGGCTCATTTTTAGGGAAATTTTGTAATCAAAATGATAAATATAATATACTGAAAAATTCGTGGGTGCTTAGTGACATACGTATTTCTAAAAGGAAAAGGAATTTATGGTTTAAAAAAAATATGGCTTTCTGAATTTCAGTGGTTTTCATACTCCAAAGACAATGAAGAAGCATTTCCTAAAATTTTGCTTTGTTTTTTCTAAAGACCTTGAAGTTGCGAAAGGAGAACATGCAAACTAAGGAGCTTTTGTAAATTTGCTTTTTGTGCGCTGTAAAGATGCAAAGGNCTAAACTTTTTTAACAAGTAAAATAAGAAACTTTGTTCTAAGAAAAGTGAAAGTGAAAATTTCTAAGAGGAACGGTATACAGAGAAAAAAGTGAAAGAGTTGGGTAAAGTAGAATCAATGTCAGTTCCTGAAACAAGTGACAGTATGAGCAGATTTATCCCGAATGTTAGTAATACTATCTGTAATACATCACTCGCTCTTCCGACAGAAAAACAAAGCTGTGTTGTTATTGGCTCATTTTTAGGGAAATGTTGTAATCAAAATGATAAATATAATATACTGAAAAATTCGTGGGTGCTTAGTGACATACGTATTTCTAAAAGGAAAAGGAATTTATGGTTTAAAAAAAATATGGCTTTCTGAATTTCAGTGGTTTTCATACTCCAAAGACAATGAAGAAGCATTTCCTAAAATTTTGCTTTGTTTTTTCTAAAGACCTTGAAGTTGCGAAAGGAGAACATGCAAACTAAGGAGCTTTTGTAAATTTGCTTTTTGTGCGCTGTAAAGATGCAAAGGAAGAATTCCATCACCATGAAGCTGGTCATTACCACAAAATACCTGAATTTGTCTGTGTTTGGAAAAAAGACTGGCAATGTATGCACACAATTTGATCAAGGGAAAAAAATCACAGATTTTAGAAAACAGAAAAAAGATCTTGCCTGTTATTAAGACAATCCTTTTTCTGCGGCCAGCAAGAAATTGCATTGTGTGGTCATGCTTATTGAGCTAGGAGAGCTCAATGACCAGAATGACAGTAATTTCCGAGTTCTTATTCGGTTCAGGATTGATAGTAGGAATGAGGCACTTAAAAACCATTCAGAAATCTGTGACAACAATGCTTCATATCTTAGCCCACATATGCAAAATGAAGTTATTAATGTGTGCGGGTAATTGATTTCTTCAAACATTGTTAACAAAATAAATGCAAATGCATCAAAATATTTTAGTGTACTAGCTGATAAAACGACAGATATGAGTGGAGCAGAACTATTTTCAATATGTGCACAATATAATGCACAATAAAATGAACAAATGTTGTTATGAGAAGATTTTTTGAAATAAGTTCCCTTTCCCAATACCTGGTTTTCAGCTTTAGTAAAAATGTTATTAGAAGAGTTAAAGGCACTGGGTGTAGGTCTCAATTTCTTGAGGGGACAAAGTTATGACAGCGCTGCAGCGATGAGTGGACAATTTAAAGGAAGTGCAGCCATAATATGAAAATCTCATAGACAGGCACACTATTTTCCTTGTTCCAGCCACATCCTCAACCTTGTACTTTCACGAGCTTGCACTGTACCAGCTATTAGAAAATTTTTAACTACAATGAAAGAAATATAAAGTTTCTTCAGGCAATCACTTAAATGAGGAGACGTTTTGAAACAGTATATGTATTTACAAACTCAATGAAGGTGCAAAAAGATCAAAATTTTGAAGGTTCTGTGACTCTAGGTGGGTAGAGTACTTGGATTCACTTCTTGTCTTCAAGGAACTATGTGGACTTGTGTCTGAAGCACTATGAAATACCAAGTTCTAGTGAAAGTGATCCAGAAACTGCAAACAAGTCATTTTTGCTATATTCTGCTGTTAACAGTAGCCCCAATATTTACTCTTATTTGTGACAGTAAGCAACATTTTTGGCTTTGCCTACAGGTCGTGTACATACCTTCAGTCAAAAAGTGCAACCTTACAGCTTCAGTCAAGCATGCCGAATCACTTCAAGAAGAGATTCAGCAAATGCGAGACCATGCTACAGATACTTTCAGAACCATTTACTCTGAAGCCCAAGTTATAGCGTAAACTATGGGAATGACAACTGAGATGCTTCATGTTGTAGGCAGGCAAACAAAACTACCTAATTACAACACAAATGATCTTGAAAAGTATTACAGACTCAATCTATTCGTGCCATTCTTGGACTTATTTATTCAAGAAATAACAGCCAAATTCCTAACTTTTAAAAATACAACAGAGAAGCTGAGTTTTACACTTCCTGATCAATATATCAAACTTACAGATACAGAAATACAATCATGCTGTGTAACCCTGTCAAAACCATGGCCAGATGATATTCCTGTCCCTGCAAAGTTCGCTGGTGAACTTCAAATATGGAAAAGAGCACGGCTTAACATGGGCTGCTCACACCCATGTGACTTCATTACTGTACTCATTAATTATTTTCCCCACTATTCATTCTATTCTAAAAATAGCTACAACTTTACCTAGTTATCTGCATTAATTAGCAATTCAGTAGATGGAAGTAGTTGTGCAGTTGTAGTCCCAAGGCACCAGGCCACGTGGTGAGCAGATATTCTTATTTGGGTCGTGATGTCGCCACGTGGCTGGATGTTTACGCCTACACACATTCTTCTGCTCCATTGTAGGCCATGGAGCATGTCAAATGTAAGTAAATGGGGGCTGGTTGTTTACACTTAGAAAATGAGTAATACAATGTGCACGTTACATCCAGAGCCATTTGGTGTTTAATATAAAATATTTTGACACTGAAATGCAATGAAGAACGAACTGCAGAAATTTCTTCATCAGAGGAGTTCAACTATTACCACATCAGCAACCGAGAAAAGTGGAGAAGTAGTGCAAGTCGTAACCAATACGGTAACCTCAGAAGATATCCAGCACCTCTGCAGCACTTGTGTCGCATAGCCAGGAGTGGAGAAACGGGCCACAATTAAGCCTGCCCCTTACGTTGGTCAGACTCCTTGGTGGGAGTACCAACACAAGTTCGAAATATTTACCACACTGAATGGCTGGTCAGACAAACAGTGGGCTTACTATCTCACCGCTATACGGAGAGTATGGTTTGTCCTCCGGCAAAGACAGTTTAGGAGTGGGATAACTGGGCGAGCAACAAGCTCGTAATGAGTGTGTAAGGCTAATGCCCGGTGAGGCTTTTAAGTGTCCTCAACCATTATCCAGAGTGCAACTTTAGAAGATGGTCTACTTGATCCTCCTCCACACGCTTCAGGGTTGACAGGGCTGCCTCTCGCCATAGGTCAAGCGGTCGGTTTCTGAGAAAACCCACAAGTGCCATGGGAGCATGGGCTGAGCCCCACCTTGAGGTTCTCTTTGTGTTGGATCAAATTGGGTTAGACTCATGCTGGCAGTGGTTAACTCTGCATGCTGGAGGAGGTCTAGAGAGTCTCCGTCTCCCTCTTGAAGAAAAGCCGGGCAGAGAGCGGCACACCACTCTTGAGTCTTGGAGGAACACGAGGGGTATGGATAGAACCCCGGCGAAACCACACACTCAGTGTTGAGTATGAGGGTCTCAGTACTTATGGAAGGATGTGCCCTTGCTGTAATTGTGAATTGGATTGGGGCTTTGGATTCTGTCAACTCAGGTGCTAAACTGGGACACCTGCGATGAAAGAGTGTGAATCTTTTCCCCCACCGATCGGACAGTTGTAGTACGGCGGAAGGGCTTTGGCTATGAGCACTACGTAAAAAAAACAAACGCAGGACAGCAAGGTCTTAAAACAATTGTGTTGTAAATTTCAACAAAGCAAGCCTTGGAAAAGCAAAATATACAGTTTTGATACCTCTCAGACATTTGCTTCAAAACAGTCATGATTCTTAATAATTACCGGTTATGAGGGGGGGGGGTGAAGAGGAAAGCTTATAAAGCTACGATTAGGCCGATAATAGAATATGCAGCCACAGTATGTAATCCATATGTGGTAGAGGAGGTATGAGAGATGGAGAAGATGCAAAGGGCAGCCAGGTGGGTTAATGGTAAATCTGGAAGGTAGAGATATGAAGGTGAGGATGAAAGGAAATTTAGGCCAAACTTAAGGAGTTGGGGTGGAGTTCCCTAAGGGACAAGTGGAGAGTGGAGAGGCTGAGGCTGGTCAGGAGGATGTAAAGGATGGTGAATGTAATGGGTGGATGGGGGAAGTTAAGTGAACATTTAGTCAAGGGGCTGTACAGGGGGAGATGTAAAAAACAGTAGAAAGTTTCAGAGGTTATGGAGGCGGATGGAAGGGGGAAGGCAGTCCATGCTTGTGAGAACAGTGAGGGAGTAAGTAGTATGTGTTGTGGGAGGAGTTGGTCATGGTGAAGGGGGCTGGGCGATTCAGGAAGGGAAGGAAACACTTGCCACCAGGCAATAGCCCAATTGCAAGCTGAATTTGTTATTGTTATTATTAAAATCATTATTATAACAAAAAAGCAAATAATTATAGTCCCCTTATAACTTTAGTTTTACTTAGGCTATATCTCAATTTAAAAAATACTCTTTTGAGACAGCATTCTTTCTCACTATCAGGGGGGGGGGGGGCACTGCTTT
>NQII01003842.1:40070-60294 GCA_002778355.1 Clitarchus hookeri | reverse complement strand
AAAAAAAAAGTGTTACACAAGTAATTATAGAACTACTGGGATACCTAACTCTTCGAGAATGAAATAATATTATTTTGTTCTATAGGCTACATTTCCATTGTGTTACAGCAATTGCGTGTGCACACTATGCGACAGCATGGTATAACAGATACCTACACTTTGTCAGAAATGATTATCTATGTATTTATAAATACGTATTATGTAATTTTTTTCTATTACTAAAATAGTTAAAATTATTCACCTACAGGTATTGGTGGCATGGTTTTGGCTCAGAAAGCTACTATAACCTCATTCAAATGCTGGGAAACTGTAAACAAATATGGTGTGTGGTCTGAGAGGATAATTATTAAGAATCACTGCTTTTCCGAAAAACATAAAAATAATACCTGGAGATTGCTAATCACACTAACTACGAATTCATGGGAGTATAATTTAATTTGTAGTAAATACGATGAAATGTGACAGTGAAGAAGGCTATGAAGTTCAGAAAAATTTTGCGGTAAAATGCGTAAATTTTTTTGTAAAATATATTTCAATTGGGTTGCTGATACGTGTTAAATGCGAGAACACCTTTGGAAACTAAACCTGGTAATTATCCAGAATAGGAGCTTATCTGAAGCTTTGTTAGTGTGCAATTTACATGTATCATCGTGATGCATTTGTACAAAAACAATGCATTCACAAAATAAACAAATGTGCATCAATTTTGAATTTTACAGTAGCGTAGTATTTCATTTGACGGTTGTATACTGCTATGTACGGAAGTTTGGTATACTGTGTGAATTTGACTGTGAAAGATTGTGATTTACGAACGGAGTGTGGTGTTACGAGTGTTGGTAATTATCCAGAGTAGCGGCTTCTCTGAAGAAAACGTCCTAGACCAACAAAAGTAGCATTAATGGGTTCTGTACCGCTTACCTTGTTAATATTCAGGAGGGCGTAATGTTAAAATAAGTAGAACGTATTAAATAAAACAGTTAAATGTACGAGCAGTTCGCCGCTTCGTTTACATCGGACGCCGTGATTTTTGGTGAAGTAATGCATTAGTAACATGAACACATGTGCATTGTGCCGTCACCTTATTGGCTGTGGGGTCTGTAGACATCATTGTCACTGAATTTTACGTGGAAGTTGAGACGCGACACAGTGCGGATGTGTTTTTGCGGGCGTGAGTTGTGACGTCCGAATCCGACCATGCGAAGGCTTGTGATTTAAGATTGGAGGGTGCAAGAATGAGTGCTTCTGTGCGTAATACTCGCCTATGTGGCGGGTGTTACTTAAACGTTTTAGTCGATTGTGGTGTTTTGTCGATTGAGGTAAGATGCACTGCAGTTGAATGGGTCGAGGACAATGGAATTGTACCTGCTGCCTACCTAGGTGAGTTGATTCACAGACTTCCGGTGTGTTTAATGTTATTTTAAAACACTAAAATCCTAGATTAGACTAAAATCCTAGGTTAGTTTAAAACCCTACAACCCTAGGCTAGCTTAAAACTCTAAAATCCTAGGTTAGTTAAAAACCCTAAGTCCTAGGTTAGTTTAAAACCCAACAANGATTAACTAAAATCCTAGGTTAGTTTAAAACCCTACAATCCTAGGCTAGCTTAAAACTCTAAAATCCTAGGTTAGTTAAAAACCCTAAGTCCTAGGTTAGTTTAAAACCCAACAATCCTAGGTTAGTTAAAAAATGTAAAATAGTGATTCACTCATTGTGGGGTTAGGTTCTGTTAGGTTAGGTGGGCACATATTACGAAATTAGACATATGTTAATGCCCCTAGTATATTCGTGTTCTGCGTAATTAATAGAGTGGAAATATACCACTTTTCGGGAAGAGGGGGGTTTACAGGAAAGCAGCTACTCTGGATAATTACCCGAGTGTTTCTTTGCAATTATTTTCATGTGAAGTGTTAAATCTAATTATTGTGCAGAAATATGAATGTGTGTGGAGTTAAGACACATTAGAATAGAAGGTAAACGTGTTCTATACGTGAGTTATCAGCAATACATCACCAAGGAGCTATATTCGCCACTTACATGGGTGAACAACGTAATTTATGGTCGAGTTTTAGCACGGAAATTGTTGTATTGAGTGTAGTGAATTGTACTGTGTAGTATTATAAATTAGTGTGGGAAGTTAAGGGTTTATGGACTTATGCCGCTTAGCCATATCAAATGTAGAAGACCTAACCAAATTATATCTAACTTCATGATAGGTTGCAGTTTTTACTGTGAACCCATGTAAATGAAACTCAAGCGTAGCCCCAATGCACCAAAAAATACTGTTGAAATGTAGCCAAACATTACGCACCGAGCCATAGTCCTAGCGCCAGCAGGGGAATAAATTCCAAAAATAGCGATTGAAGGCAGGCCTGGTGTATTTTGCAGGTAGCGAACGCAGAGCGCTCTAACATCAGTGAAGTTCGGAATTGGCATTAAACGAATAACAGGATGTGTGTGTGACCAACTATCGCGTGTCGGCACACACACATGTTGTGATTTAACAATTGTGAAGATCTGTGAAGTTAGGTCAGGTCTTCCTGCATCTAGCGCAGTAAAACCACAATTTTGTTTACACAAATTCTACATCATTTTTATGCATTTTACCTCACAATTGTGCCAATCTTCATAGCCCTCCCCACTATCATGTTTGGCAGTACATACTCCAAATATTGTGATGCCCCTATTCATATTCAGTGTGATTAGTAATATAAATTTATAACATTTTCTGAATTTTTTTTTTTTTGAAAAGCAAATTGAGACAACCAAAGTGTGTTCTCTGTGACATCATCATGATGTGTTTGCAAGGACGAGAGCATGAGAGAGCGCTCTTTGGGGTAATTGGGACACTGCCATAATAAATGCTGTTTCAAGAGCCAATTGTAATGTTTGCCATTGGAAATTTTTTCACTTCAATAGGTAGTTTATTACATCTGATTACCATTCGGGAGTAATTCTTTACATTTCTGGTATTTTAATTGTGTATATTTACCAATGTTTGGTTAGTGAAAACAGGGTCTAGGCCTAGTAGGTTATAGTCATACAGACATCTTATACGGAGAATACCACTGGTTGAATCGACGTTTGTAGTTTGCGTATACCTTGGGAGATTATAATTTCAATACGGAACTTATTACGAAAACCAGTGTGGTATATATACTCACAGAACGAGCTTCTCCATAACGATATTCCACCCATGCTGGCAATGCTAAGGTTCTGTTCAGACCTTTTGCAAAACCTAATGCACCCAAAAAGTGATCTGCTTGATTGCCGAATCGTCCTGTATGACAAAGATTAAAAAAGAAAATTGATACGAAAAAAAATAAATGACAATATTACAACACACTGAAAAAATTAACTTCTTACCCATACAAGGGCAATACAGAATGTAACCATTGCTATCTAAATCTTCCGTAAAAGCAAATGCAACAAATAATAATATTATTATTGAGGTATTTTCAAACCACATGTCAACAGAATGATCTTGAGGTTTTGTTTACAAATGTAGTCGCCTGGCAACCAGTAAAAAATTGTTTTAAAACTTTTTCCATAGAGGACGTTTAACCCATAAAATTCTAGGTTTAATTTCAAATCGACGTAATATCGAAATATACGGTTTTTCAAGAGGAAGAGTTTTTTAATAACAAAAAGACTTACTCCAGCACATTATAATACTAAATACTTTATCCCACATAAAAGTATAACTAACAATTACTTTTACACTTGTACTGCATAGTATTCAAAGGTGATTAATTAAAAAACGTAATTTTTTGGAATCATAAACTAAAAATGAGGTTTGCACGATTACTCATCTTCTGCTCATGTACCAAAGATGGTATTGAGTATCCAATATTGACCTAACCGAAAGGAACACGATTGTCTAAATAACATGGTCAACAACGATGAAAGTGTTTCTTTATATTTTAATTTTTAAATGACAAGAACTTTTATACTAACAAAATACTTTAACCATTTTGAATTTAATCAAACTAAAATACAAATTGGTTAACAGAAGTATACATACACCTCAAAGCACTTGTTTTCTAATCAGCGTTCTAGCATCAAATACAATCCATTCCGTTTGTGCTAGTCGTGTTGACAGAAAAGCAGTTCATTGTTGAGATATGGAAACTGGTTGTATGAGCCAGCGAGATCGGTCTACCTTAACTTTAGTCTATTGTTGTAACACTTTTTTGCTAAGTATTAAAATAAACCATTACTTAAGAGTGATCAGTTCCTGCCATCTAAGATTTTAACTTCTTTTGTCATAATTTCCTTTTAAAAAAGTTTAACGAAATTTTTTGCATGACATGGCATTAATAATAGTTTCTAAAGCTTTATCAAACTATTACCACTTTACAGTACTTATTAATTTTTAACAGCGACTGTCTGCAATAAATAAGTTAATTTTCTTATGGGCGGTGACAGAAATGATCCTGGCAACAGTAGTCCAGCAATACATGTTTTAGAACATGTGCAAAGCAATGCCCTATACCCAATCGATACCCAATATAAAATATTAAATATGTCATGCAAATAACTGTGAAAATTCTGTGAATCAAAGATGATGGGGACTGAATCTCCTTAAGGCCAGGATTACGATGACTTCTCGGTTCTGTAACATGAAACGTGCAACACATTCACGTAAGCTGGTAGCCAGCTTACGTGAATTATCTTTCTCAGAGGTGTAAAAATCCATGCATGAAATACAAAATATTTTATATCAAGTTTGAAATTTTTTGTACACTTATTTCACTAAACAAAATTATATTTTTTTGTTTAGATCAAAGTTTTTTACATACCATTTATTCAATTAACAATAAAAAAGTGTCCACATCTCTCAGAGACATTTTGTTTTTTGAGGTTGACGATATCTTAGTTGTTTTCAAAGTTTTTATAAATCATGAACTCCACAATTTCGCAACGAGTTTGTGCCACATAAATACTAAAACAAAAATATGTCTATATAACAATAATTTTGATAATTTTAAATTTGAAAAGCAACAAAACTTACCCCCGACATTTTAATTAAGTTCACAAAGGTTACATGCTTACGCGAAGTTGAAGCATCATAATAGACTACCAAAAAGACCACATTATTATGTATATATGAAAGTTTAGGATCACCCATGTTTCGTGTAATGTGAAGGCATCATAATCCAGGCCTGAAGCCACTGTCACACTGTCAAATTTTTGTGTCAAACTGCTTACATTAAGTTTGATCAAATAAAGTTAAACAGATGTGACATAATCGAAATATCATTATCACTGCCTTTCAGTCTGAAAAATTTGGATGGCTTCAGTTTCCATAAAACATTTGAAGATTGAACCGGTTCTAACATGTCTGAGATGTGTAACAGACGCAGCCAATCAGAATCGTGCACGCAAAAATGGACTTTAAGAAACTTTCAAATATTGAACAATTGCTGGCAGCGAAATGTGTCATTACCATAATTAATTTATGCAGAAATTGTCTGAGCATTAATGCTATTTTCAGTGACAATATCACATAATATTAAGAACTCAGAGGCATTATATTTCATTGTGCAGGAAACATTTCTGATAAATAAAATTCGCATTTAGTGAAAATGTAAAAATAAATCACAGCATTCGTTACATTTTTTCCCATTAATGAATTGCATGGAAAAACATAAGCAGCATGTGAATTTGAAAGCAATTTTTAATTAACATTTCAGATTAAACCCTCCAAGTAAAAATATTTTAAGGTGTGACAAATTTTCAAACACATTTAAGATTATTTGATAAAATTTGTCGAAAGGAAAAATTTGATGGCTGTATTTCGTCTTCAAATTTTATTGGCAAATATATTTAAATTTGTCAAATTGACAGGGGCTTTACAAACACTAAGATTGCTTAAATCTGTATGCCCATAGACCAAAGTTGAGGTAGACTGATTCTTCATCTTCTGCATATGTGCCCAACTTACACCCCACGCAACCCTCACAGTCACAAGTTTAACAGTGATAAACATTTTCGTTTATATCTTAATTCTCAAAGGACAAAAACCTTTAAATGTTAAAAATTTTGACAATTTGACTTTAACCTAAATGAATTAAAGATTTGTCAAAGGAGGAATACAACATATTATAGATCACTTGTTAAAAATAACCAGCATTCTAAAAACCCTTTCACACAATCGAATATTTTTACAAATTACATTATTTTTATAGAATTAAATTTATGAATGTTATATAAATTGATACGAAAGTCAAAATCGCGGCCATTTTCTCTTTCAATTTCTTTCGTTTTCCTTTAAGATTTTTTTTTTTTAAACACCTTTTAGAATTTCTCAAATAAAAATTTTTCATTGAAGATCAAAGCTTTTCTGACAATATTAATGAAATTGTTTTGAATTAATTTAAATTAATTGTTTTAAATTTGTTACAAAATAAGGACACATACAATTTAATTATGAAATGTGTATTTATATAAAGAAAAAAAAAGGGGTTTAACCAATTATTTTCGTGTCATGCATGATATGCAAATACTTATAAAAATGCACTTTTGGTTATTTTTAACTTTCTTCATTAACAAGTTTATGCCAAATTATTATGGTTTATTGTGTGAAATGGCCTTAAAACTTGAATCACGTGCAAATTAACACATGTAAATATTACACTTCATGAGCTTGTCACAATTTGTTGCAGTTGTACAAAACAACACATACATTCTGATGCTGACATATTGATTATACGTACATGAAACACACAAAACCCTATAATACATGCCACAGTGGCAACCACATTTGTAAAGTTAGTTTGAAAGTTATGACATTTTTTCAAAAGTTGAAAAATTCTAAAAAGGTGATTTTTTTGAACCAGTGAGGCGTATGGCATGGGGAAATATGCACAGTGAGTTTTGAAAACTTGACTTTTGAATCTTTTCAAAATAAGAAAAATTGTGAAAAGTGACTTTTTTAGTCACACTAGAAGGGTGCCATCTGCTGTGATGAGTATGGCGTATGAAAAATGTGTGTGGTTGAAAAGTTGCTCTTGTACCCACACCAGAAAGGTGCCATTTGACATGAGGTCGGGGGGTGGAGAATGATAGAGAAATCCTAGATGCACTGTTACTCGTGCAAAGTTCTGGTGGAAAACACTCACCTGAGGCATTTTACTGTTAGCTTACTGGCTGCTCTGTTGTGATAGGTCTTGGCTGTTCTCCTGATCCTCTACATCTCAATCGAAGATGTGTTAGTTACAGTGCATTAGGCTACTAGCTGGGGTCAGTCGCGGTCGGCCTAGTACTGACGGGTGCTCATTGTGCGGTGGACAATTATGCTGGTATGAAATTAACTAACTGTGGAAATGTAAGGTTACTACACACGCCAATTAAACACTAACGAACGTACATATTACACTGAAAAACAATTACAAATTTTGGAGATGTGCTGGTGGGTGGGTCCAGCTTTCTATATTCCATCAAATGACAAGGCCTGCAATCAAAAATGGATGGCTATGGATTGACATAATTTATTGACATTTTGGCACAGTACTGCCATTGTGACGACGATCGTGTCGTCGTTAAGTGGACCCGAAACAATAAGACAGTCTGGAGCGAATGCGGGAAACTGAGATTGTGCTCTCTGGATTAAAAATGTATCGTTAAACTCCTGGGCTGTAAGTCTGCAGGAGGTGGAAAGGTGCTCCTCCCGGGCGAAGTAGTTACGTTAAATTAAAATGTTCCAAGTTAGAGAGGTGAAAACTATTGTTCTTGATGGCATACAAAGAGAAGTTGATGAAGTGCCCAGGAGACGCGGACTACGTGGCCTTCTCCGATGAATTCCTGCTTCAGACTACAAGGTTGCTAGTGCCTTTCTGGCTACTTTTGTGAAAACGATGGAAGTTGGAAAATGCATGAGCATAAAAGAAACTGAAAATAGGGTCCAGCTCTTAATTGATACATTGTATGATTTGGAAAATTTCCTTAGCTGAATAGTGATTGGACATTGTCCATAATGAAAAATTAAATATTATAAAAACTACCCATACCACTTAATTATTCATAACAACACACTTTTATGTTGTTAGATTTACATGTACACGGGGCTGAAAACTTGTCCAGATGAGACTGCAAACATTGTTACTGCTGAAATTAAAACATATACACTTCTATATATACTACTTGCAAAGAAATTACATAAAACTGAATTTCCCTCAGTCAGGTGATGCCTGTGGGTTAGGTTGGAATGGGTGAAGCCCGTGCTCCAAGTAGGAAGTCGTTGCAGTTAAATATTGATATGATTTGGAATTATGTTAAAACACACTGTACACATGTGGTGTACCCTTGGGGTTAAATGATTATAATTTAAACTCTGTTCCTAAGCCATTAACACTTGAAATATTGGATATTGCATAATGGTGTTGGTTGTTAATACATGTCCTGATCATGGGCGCTACGAAGCTTGGTGTCGCAGTCACGCATGCTATGCCCTTACAGCACAGTGCTCAAGGTGAGTACTCATGCCGGTCGATTAGGATCCGAACCATGAGACTGTCATGATGTCACCCAAATTGTCAGTTAAAAGTGGGACAATAAACTGATGTGCGCAGTGTTGGACGAAGCGGATACTTTCCCAAACACCGCCGAGATACTTTAACTGATGGTCACTCTCGATGTTCGTATCGTCTGCATGGTGCTCAGTCAGGGCTGCTGTTGTTATATGGTGCAGCGAACTGGCGGGGTTGCTGTTGTCATATGGTGCAGCGAACGGTCGTGGAGACCGGCAATTTGGCTCACATCAAGATATAATAGAACATTACTTGATTAAGGGACAGCCTCTATTATTGGTTCTGATATGGGAAACGAGTTCTGGGCAGAAATTTTGAGGCATTCCATCTATGCTATGAATATGACGTGGTCTAGATAACCCAGGGATGGTGGAGTGTAGAATTTTCCTGTGCCATAACTAAGTGGAGAGTTAGTGTTGTGGTCGTTCGGTCGACGGCCTAGGGGGCTCTGGATGCTGTCGTCAGTTTGGAGATGAAGTTGTCATGCTCTTAATATTACACTACTTACACGCATTGACCTTGTGGCGAGACTGTAGGCTGTCTCGTACACCTGAAATATATTAGAAAAATTGTGGGTGGTACTACAAGGGGTGTAGCACTCTATGTGTCCCTGGGGACAATGAATTAACACTCACTGAATTTTGTAAAGTTGTTTACTCACATAATTGATTAAATGTTCAAGAAATATACATGTGAATATTAAAAGTAACGGGCCCAGTACTTATGGCCTGCCGCTGACCTTTGCATGAAAATGACATAAGTCAGGTTGGTGTTATGCGGTTACGCATTAGTATTAAGCCCTCTGGTGAGAGTGCAGGTGGTTCTCTCCTCGGTACAGGAAGAAATCAAATTTTCCAGTTAAATAAGTTACTATTGCAATTAAGTGATATCAGCCTGAATGATGGTTCTGAGTGGGCTCGGGGAGCAGATGACCACACAGCCAGTCTGGCTCGGGTTCTGAGACGAACTGAATAAGTGGCGTCGGCTTCCATCACAAGTAGCGTGAACCGATGTCAAACGCCGAGTCGTAAAACATGACATAAGCAATATGATATATTGTTGCAATGGTGAAAAATTATATAAATTAAATGACACACATTGGTGACACCCTTGTTAATTAACAAATTTCTGTTAAGGTTGATGTTGTGAAGTTGACGGGGAATGTCACCACACTAAATGAAATGTTACTATGATGGAGGCCTTTATAGGCAATCTCCCTTTATGAAAACACGATTACTCACTTATAAAAAGACATTGAATACAATATTACACTTTCTTGTAAAAAGTGTTTGTATTACATTTCATGTGAAGTGTTTGTATTTCACTGGCTACAGTGTTGCCAGGAGCCTGTCTCTTGAAGGGAAGGACGAGTCCACCTGGGCAAAGGGGTGTGGGTTGACATGCTCGACGGCCCTTTATACAATAAAACTTACCCCTGACTGTAGAAAATTGCTACGCACTATTGATTGCATTTTGGTGCTGTTAGCACTTAACTTCGGCCTACATGCCAGTTGACACCACTTGGTGGTGCGTTACATCGTATGCTGTTGCGCGAGCTGTTGCGATGTAACAACCAATGGTTCGTGCTCCCAACAGCTGTGTATTTGAGATTAACACCGTTTCTGATCATGTATTAATTTGTACAAGAGTTACGTCTTATAATAAAAAAATGGGATGAATTCTTGAGTCTTGTAATACCTGTTGGCAAGAACGTGCAAGTTCCGTTCTTGTCAACCTGCACTATGCACTCTTGGCCTGATGTTGCTTGTGCTACTTGGTGCTGATGGGGCTGTTGATGTGACTTCAAAGGTCAGAGTGGGCGTGGCTCATGTCACCATTTACCAGATCTCTTCCACTGTTACTGTAAACAATTGAAACAACCTTCAAGTCACTCTGGACAAACTATTCAGCAGACACAAAGAAATTTCGCGCGGATTTTATTACACTACACCAGATACACCTCCTCCAGAGCAGGTGTGAATTTTGCTGCACCAAATTTCACCAGTGGAATGAAATGCTCACTGTCAACTACTCTGATGTAACATCCAGTAAAATAAAACGTTTTGGTGCAATTTTCCTTCCCTATGTAGCTACACTGATTGAATGAAACGAAGCTATAGTCTACCTCACCCTCACATTTCATGATTTATATTGCAAATTACTTGAAGCTCCAGTACAATTTCTAATTAGTGTGATTAGTAATGACCACTTGTAACAATTGTAGGAATTGTTTTCCCGTTTTTTTTTAAAAGTCGCTATTCTTTATAATTACGACGTTAGGCACTGATCATTAATAAGCAACAGTATTTGTATTGAAATTTTTACAAATTTTATTGAGAAATAAATGTAAATATCAACAAAAGGAAGTTTGCAATTTTCTCTGTTCCCTTAACGAACCTTCGCTAGAAAGCCATAAAATTATTTTTTT
Source organism: Clitarchus hookeri (assembly GCA_002778355.1). Taxonomy (NCBI): domain Eukaryota; kingdom Metazoa; phylum Arthropoda; class Insecta; order Phasmatodea; family Phasmatidae; genus Clitarchus; species Clitarchus hookeri. Next base: position 49,338 of record NQII01003842.1, on the reverse strand, counting down.
TAAATTCCTTTTCGTTATTTTTTAAAAATCTGTTTTCATATTTATATAGAGCNTAAAAGTCGCTATTCTTTATAATTACGACGTTAGGCACTGATCATTAATAAGCAACAGTATTTGTATTGAAATTTTTACAAATTTTATTGAGAAATAAATGTAAATATCAACAAAAGGAAGTTTGCAATTTTCTCTGTTCCCTTAACGAACCTTCGCAAGAAAGCCATAAAATTATTTTTTTTAAATTCCTTTTCGTTATTTTTTAAAAATCTGTTTTCATATTTATATAGAGCAATTGTGTAAATCAATGTTTTGCCGAATACAGTAGGCGACATTGTCATTTCCACTCTATCGCGAAGAGCAATCGCTATTATTTACATGGGTTTTCCGGTAGATTTTACACATTTATATTAAAATTGTGTGATGAAAACTGTAATCGATGCTCTTTGATGGCCATTATCTCGTTTTTGTACATGCAAAACAAACAGATTTTATACACATGCGACTACAGTGCATCCTGGCATCGAAAATTCTTTGGTTGCCAAACTAAATGATCTCCCCAACCCTACAAATTTCCTAGAATGTAGTACTCACAGAAATATTAACTTTTCCCTTACTTTTTATTTGATGCAAGATTCGTTTGTGAGTAGTCGTGGAGTGATGAATGACTTGTGGATTGATTGCTGTGGGTGGTATGCAGGAATTAGGTGGTGGTAATGTGGTTGAATTAGTTTTTGTGAAGATATAAATATTGACTGCAGGTAAGCAATGGATGCCAATGAACAAACTGCAAATAAGATAAAATTATCAGTTGGGCAAGCCGATAATGATAGTCTTCAAGCAAACAGTAATCGTGTAGGGATTGATGGCTCTTCGATGGAGCCTCTAAATACTGCGATACAGGTTAGACCTCCTCAGTTATGCTATCCTCGGGATAGTCAAGGGCCTTTTTTTTTTTTTTTTTTTTTTTTTTTCGTGGAGTTGCAAGATACGAATATTGGCAATCTACACCCCATTTATTTAGTTCGCAAACTTCATCCCAACCGAGATATTTTACGTATCCAACGAGCAGGCCCAGCAAAATTGAAAATACTTTTACTTTTGGTATTGCAGCCAATCATTTTATGTCTTCAGAATTACCAACGAAATTGTATATGTCTGTCCCTACTAGTCTTGTACAACCACATGGTTTGATATATGGCATTCCTCTCGATATGTCGACAGATGACATTTGAGAAGGTTTAGAATGCGATTACAAGATTTCATCTATTGAGAGGTTATCCAAACATGTGGTTAATGGAACTTGATCGGAACTAGTACCTATCCGACTGGTGAGCCTGGCCTTTGAAGGGCAACACTTAGCTACTGAAATAATAATATATTAAGATTTATTTAAGGTCACTCCTTGGGTACAATCTGTGTTGCAATTTTTTCTATGTTTCCACTTCGGGCAAACCCAAAATAATTTCAGCGCAGAGAATGTTTGTTGCCCTGCCTCTTATCAACCTCATGATATATCAGAATGTACTACTACAGATACACATGTATTTATGAACTACTCTGGTACACCACATGGCGCATGACAAAGCTAAATGCCCAGTTTGAGAGATGGAACGCGAGGTAAAACGTGTCATGGCTTACTACAACTTGCCTTGTGCTGATGCTAAAGCCATAGCCCAGCAGTAATTCAGGGTCTTTCCGGTGCAACAACAACAACCATCACATCCAATTATGTCGCCTCCCACCTCATTGGCTCAATATCTACCTCTGCCAACACCACCTGTTCTCCCTCCCACGTCAGCGCCTCCGACCTTCCCGACGTCGTATTCGTTCGCAACACAAAGCTCTACGCGACCCTCCTGAATGCCCACAGTGAGGTCCGATTGATATACTGTTTGTTATATGGCACTACCTCTGGTGACTTCCAACATTGTTACTTCTTCATTTAATATTATAGATTATTATGCTCAATTCATACCGGATGCTGTCGACAATATTTCTTTTCCTGTTCTTGCTCCACTACCTGAAAAGGTTCCGCCCGCTGAGGTACATGAAGTCCCTCGACTGAATAACTACAAATGTAATTCTTTGATCGACACAATTGAATATATGTTCACCATAGCAAAAAAATATTCGACTTATAATTTTGACCGAGAGATTCTTGTTCAATCATTTCTTCAAATTCTCCTATAAGGGGATGTGTTTTTTTGAAGTGGGTGTGTCTGCTTTTGCTTTCCAATTTTTTGGTACCCTTGTTTCCTTCACATTTTTTGCGCTGTACAGAGGAATGCTAGACCTCTCCTGTCTAATATATTTCTCCTTCATTATTTGGATACTCATAATACAGATGTTGTTCTACTGTCTGAAACCCTGATGTTACACACCTCCCCTCTCTATATCAGATCCTTTCAGTGTTTTGTCTCCCCCAATGATGACAGAGGGACGGCAATATATTTAAGGAATACACATGCTCGTGAAAATTTTAATATTACTTATCCTGACAGTTTCCATGGCGTTGATGCGGTGGCAATTTGGTCGACTCTCGGCTATTTCAATATTACTATCGTCTCGATATATGTCCTTTATAAGTTTCGATGTTCAGATCACGATTGGGCGTCTTTCTTTCCCCAGTTTCCATATCCTGTAATTGTAGGTGTCGATTTCAATTGCCACTATCGTTTGTGATGTAATCCCTTCGAGGATGTTTCTGGTCGCCATTTGGCAGAATTTTTACATACATAATCTTTTACTTTACTGAATAGTACACAACCTACATGGCTCTGGCCTCCTTATTTCCGCTCAACTGCAATTGATTTAACTATTGTTTCTGCTGGCCTTTCCAGCTGCTTAATCTGGATGGTACATAATGATACATGGTGTAGTGATCATTTTCCGATTATCATTCACTTCTTCACTAACTCATCCGTCTCCTTCCTCTATGTTTCGTCTATACCGATTGTTATATAATCGGGCTGATTGGTGCAGATTCTTTTCCTTATTGTCAGAAACAACAACACATTTCCCTCCGATTACAGCTTTTATTATTAACATGGCCTATGATGACTTCTATATATCTCATTTGGAATCTGCTAAAAGTTGTTAGCGTTTTTGCCCTTTTCGTAATGGTGGTCGGAAACATCGTTACACTTGGTGGGTTGGACAATGTGACGAGGTTAATCGCCCTTGTTTGTATGCACTTCACCAATATAAACGCCAGGCTACATTGGCCAATTTTACATCTTAGGAGATGCCACCCACAGGCAAGAAAGTTGTGGTCTGAATGTAAAAAGATAGCTGGAATACTTTTTGTGCTTCACTTTCTGGTACTACTCCCTCTCGTACATTATGAGGTATGTTTAAAGCCTTTCGCGCTAGTAAAGAGGGACACTGTTCCCAGCATATTTCCCTCTCTCTTGTCTTTGCTTTTATGGATCGCATTGCCCATTATACCATCCCGGAGGATGCTACCTTCTGTTTTCCTTCAGTTGTTTCTCATGCGGCTTCACATAAACATCAGGTTTTTTTACTAGACATTTACAGTTGAGGAATTAAGCCATTGTTAGTAGACTGCAGGTAATACCACAACTGGTTTAGATTACATCTCTTGTGGTCTCCTTAAGGACATTCGTCGCTCCACTCTCGTTTGGTTAGCTCAATTGATAAAGTGTTCTGTTATGGTTGTATCCCTGATGTGTGGAGGAATTTTGAAATAGTCCTGATTTTGAAACCTGGTAAATGTTCTCTTTCAGCAGAGTCTTATCATCCGATTGCGCTGCATTCTTGTTTGGCAAAACGTTTTGAGAAATTGGTCAAATACAGGCTTAATTGGTGGTTAGAATATCATTGTTTACTTCATCCAGAACAACTTGGTTTTCATTCTGGTATTAGTACTCTGGATGCGATATCTGTATTGTTTTCACATATTCTGGATGCTTATGCTCACCAAAATGTCTTGGGTACAGTGTTTTTAGACTGGGAATCGGCCTTTGATAATTTTAATCTTGAACTTTTTTAGATAAAATGTTTATACTAGGATTACCTCATACCCTTATACGATTTATCCAATCTTTGTTTAGCATTCGTCGTTATATCCCTAGAGTTCTTGATGGAGCAGATTTTGTTTGTCAGGTGTCCAATGGTTTGGTTCAAGGTAGTACCATTAGTTCCTTGCTATCTATCTTATACACTCAATATACCATATTTCATCTGGGCTGCTGCGTTTGTTCTATTCAATATGCTGATGATATTGTGTTTTGGGTTGTATGTATCTGCTATGACAAAGCTTGTATCTTTATGACTACCACCCTTAATTCTTTATCACTTTGGTTGGATGATCGTTGTTTTAATCTTTCTGTGGATAAGAGTCGCACCTGAATTTTACGCGTAATTGGTCCCAGTCACTACTTTCTTCTCCATCCATCAGAGGTTATCCTCTTCCCTGCGTGAGAAAGGTATGGTATTTGGGTATCTCTTTAGAGTCCAATGGTGGATGAACTATCAATGTTTAATACACTATTACCAAATGTCACAAAAGAATTAATATTTTAAAGATTCTCGCCCATTATCGTTGGTGTTCTACCTTATTTGCTCTACGGTCTTTTTAGGTTTCTACCATTCTGTCTGTTTTAGATTACGATATTCTGATTGCTTGTCAGCTGCCACTCCTTTTGGTGAACAAATTTGAGACTATATAGAACGTTTGTCTCAGACTTATTCTTGGTGCTTTCTCTTCTATGCCCACTATGGTCTTGCATATGGAATCTTTCCTTATGTCATTGTCCGACCGTTATAGACAGTAGCAAGGTAAACATTGGATTCATACTCGCANCTGTCTGTTTTAGATTACGATATTCTGATTGCTTGTCAGCTGCCACTCCTTTTGGTGAACAAATTTGAGACTATATAGAACGTTTGTCTCAGACTTATTCTTGGTGCTTTCTCTTCTATGCCCACTATGGTCTTCCATATGGAATCTTTCCTTATGTCATTGTCCGACCGTTATAGACAGTAGCAAGGTAAACATTGGATTCATACTCGCAATTCTCGCGTATGGGGTATTGTACAGGTGGTTGACAACCTTGGTTACATCCTACCGAAAGAATTATTAACGACGGAACGTTTCGTTCACCCTCCACCTAGATTGCTACACTGTTTGCAGTATGAGGTTTCTTTTCGTTTTCCTTTTCTTTCTTTTTTTATCCAATTCTAGATTTGTTCCTCCCATTGTTCTACAACAAGAATTTAAGGCTAACGTTCCTGAATATCCCAACTGTACTTTGATATACGCTGATGCCTCAAAAACTGTGGAAGGTGTTAGGTCTGCTTCATATTGATGCTGCACATAAATGTTCTGGACTCTTTAAACTCCCTTCTACCGCCACAATTTATTATGCCGAAATTTTTTCAGTGTATGTGGCTTTAAATTATGTTTACGATCTCAAAGTCTTAAATCCTCTTTTTCACATGGTGTATTTACGGCCTTGTCTTCTCCTACTCCTCATAAGGAAGTGCTTATATTGTTCATAAGGGAACAGTGTATTCATTTGGATAAACAAAATGTTTCTGTCCTCTTATTGAGGGTACCAAGGCATGTCGGGATTCAGGGGAATGAGATGGTGGATAAACTTGCTAAATTGAGTGTTTTACAGTGTCTTAAAGCCCCTACTTTCTTTTTCGGTTTGATATCCCATATTAACCAGGGAAATTTTTCGGCATTGGAAACACACATGGGAAACTTGACACGTGACAGATACCTAGGGTAGGAATTGCGCTGTATTCACACCCTGAGAGGATGAACCTCGGGTGAGTCCCGACGTATAAGGATATGCAGAGAAAAACAGAAGTTGAGAGAAACAGGGTAAGTCCCTAGAATTAGCTGATATCAGCCTTCCTACGAAGGAATCAAGGGAACCCCTGCCGAGAATTAGTGCAGACACAGCTCACAGGAACCACCGAGATGCTAGCCCCCCTCCCTCCAGCCTAGTTTGAGCGCCCAAGCAGCTGACAAGACACAAAATCCTACGCAAAAAATGTGGGAGGTACAGAGGGGAATTCCCGATTTCTCTCTCGAGAATCTGCTGACAACCAACTTGAATATAGCTGGAGACGGGTTAAATTGAGGCGCAACCAAGGAGTGGTGGTCAGTCGTTAGAGGAGTGGTAATCAGTTGTTGACGAGAAGTTATTTGGCAGTCGCGATGCGAGACAGAGAAGGCAGTTAGGCGAGCGGCAGTCGCATCACCAGGCCGGAGTTCGGACCCGGCCCAGGCAGTAAGGTACAATCAGTTGTTCGCAGTTTCTTGTTTGGGAGCAATTATCGCCAGCCGAGATGGGAGTAGTTCGACGGTGCAACCGTGAGTCTAGATCGATGCAGCGGAAACGGGAGAAGCCGAAACGGGAGTAATCTGTCGTGTGACGAGAACAGTGCCGAGAATATGAGTACATTCCCGGAAACGAGTGGCAGGCCCAGTCCGAGAGGTGCCATTCCCCGAGAAGACGTAGTCAGGCGGCGTATGGCGACGAGGCGAGCAGTCAGTCATTGAGTCAATAGTGACGTCACCAAGGAGAGAACCCAGGAACCGCCGAAACTTCATGTGTAAATTCCCGAGACAAACCCAGTAAAAGTGCCGAGAACTTATTAATTCATTTCCGAAAACGTAGTGACAGTTTCCGAGGTGGGGAAGTCAGAAACGCGAGCCGCAGGACAAGGAGATGCGCTCTCCTACAAATAATGCCAGCCGAGGTCACCGAGGAAGTACAAAGTCCCGGAAACCCATCCCGGACTTCCGAGAGAGTCAGTCAAAGCCGCAGGAAGAAGCCAACTTAGTACAGCACGCCAATGAGAGCCAGTCAGAGGGCCTGAACCAGGGCCACCCAACTTACCATGCCTCACTACCAACGAAGACAACTCACCAAAATCCACAGTCACAGATAAGTAGAGAAACGTCTCCCTTCAACAACCTTCCCCGATGCTTAGTATGCAGCCCACCAGCCCTTCAGGCTTACGACTGGCAGGGGGGCTCAGTCTCGCCAGTGTGTGTAAATACCTATGTGACCTTCAGATCAATAAAACACTGGTGTGTTAAATAACAGAGAATACGAGTATTTGTTTACCCCTAACGTAACAACCACAGGTGCCCTTAGTCTGCATCAAATAATTTAACTATATAAACTACTAGCCACTGCCCTGTATAACTCAGGTGGCCTAGTAGCGACAAACTTATATACTTAGGCTTATAATACCTTAAATGCACAATTATTCCTTGTACATTGTTTGCAAACATATCATCATTGTAGTTCCCGTAGTTTAGCAGTCACTTCTTTTCGTCTCTTTTCAGTTCATAATACATTCTAGTCTCATTTGTATGAACTCCATATAGACTCTAATACTTCCTGTGTATGTGGGGCCCCTAGTGCAGATTTGACTTATATTTTGTTTCAGTGTTCCAGTGGAGGCGATAGAAGTTCGTATGTATGCTGCTCTTCATAGGCTTCGTGTGATTTTTCCTGTTTCTTGCCTTTCCGTAGTTTTTCATGATCCTCGGCTAGTTTGTGTTCTCGCTCGGTTTTTACTTGCGCATGGTATTGTTATTTGATCTTAAGAATTTGGTGTCCTGTTAGGTGTCCTCGGTGACCGGCCCACTGTTTCCTTGCTGATGGGTTTCTACCTAGATAAGTAGGATTTGTTATCCCAGCTAGTATTTCTCCTTCATTATTCTCAATTTGTCTGTCTCCTGTTTTTGTTTCTGGCCATGGTCTCTCTGTTGGCCACATTACTACAAAAAAAAAATTAAACATATTTGATGCAATATCTTTGCTTAGCTATTGGTTGCTTAAGCTGATTTCTCGTTTCGTAGATGTCATTTTGGCGGGTTGATGGTGAATGTATGGAAATTAAATATTTCTTTAAGATTCTTGATTCTTGTGGAAGTTTTACAGTTGTGTTAACAGACGTTTGGTTCTCATATTAGAAGACGAAATATAAGTACTTAGTAGCAGAATGCCGTGTGAAATGATAACGTTGCAGTTGGGGCAGTGTGGTAATCAGAGTAAGTATTGTTGACAATATTGACTATTTATTTGTCTATCTATTTATCAAGAAATGTTCCTGTGTGCTAATAATCCCTTTGATGGAACAATATGAATGATTTTACATGACAGCACACATGCTAAAGCGTGATCATGAACTACTTACTACTGGGTGTTATGAATATTCGCATGTTTTTTAATATTCGCATTCGCAAAAAATTATGCGAATGTATTTGGCAATGAAAAATGAAAATATTTATGAATTAACAGTGCAACTGGTAAGATTTATAATATTTTTATTTAGGTATTTATATTTTAATAAAAAAGTTTTAATTGGGGAACAGTTTTGGTCTTACTCATTAGGTACATACAGACGGTTTTAATAATATTTTATTCTAGTTTTCCGCTCTGCTGTTCGGTGTGATCAACGTACACGTGAACCGGTTATAAAATAATTGAACTTGAAATACATATAATCTATGTCGGCGGATCTTAAACTAGCACCTTCCCATGTGAGATGTGTGTGAACATGGGTCACACTCTAGTTTCTTACTTTCTTTATGGTATATTAACTTTATCAAAGTTTATTCATATGGTGCTGCTTTTATTATTTAAATTTCCTTACCAAATTTTAAAATCATTAGTATAGAAGGTTAATCTTTCTTTAAGAAAAATATAATGACCGCAATTGAAGGTGAAAATAGCATCCGGAAGTAGACTTGACACTAGCACAACTTGCTCTTCTGTATATATATATATAACGGAAGAAAATAATCTCATAGAATGTGGTAAATCCCCTTTTCGTGCGAGTGCAGGTGTTGACTAGGGGCCTATACATGAAAATTAAAATGACAAGGTATCATAATTTAGATACTAAAAGAGTGGTGTCGGTACCAATGAAGTATCAAAAGAAACGTATCGAATATAAAAGTATCAGTATCAAAACAAAGCTATTGATACTGGTATCAAATTTATACTTTTTTAGAATCTCTAATTATGTTCTCTTCCACCATACCTATGTAAAATTAACGGTAAATATCTAGTTTAGGGGCTTTTCTGAAAATAATAAAAAAAACTCCAGAAAGTGGTATATTTTGACTCTACTAATAACGTAGAACACGAATATACTAGGGGCATTAACGTACGACGAATTTCCTAACATGTACCCACCTAACCTAACAGAACCTAACTCCACGATGGGTGAATCACTATTTTACGTTTTTAAACTAACCTAGGATTGTACGGCT